>CAIGRH010077309.1:0-15349 GCA_903798295.1 Fraxinus nigra
ATTGGGATATTATGTAAAAACATATCCGAATAATAAGACTAGGTTATGTATTTATACATGTTGGAGGGAAAGTCCTAGAAGGACTTAACTTCCTGTAGGTCTAATTATTTTAGGTGTTTATGTTGTGTAGGGATTGCACAATTGGAGTTAGAGTAAAGTTCGTATGAAGTAGGAGTTTCTATCTAAAAAAGACTAACATGACTTTATGTTGGGCCTCGAACTCGAGCTCGACTCTACGTTATGAAATGGCCCAATATGGAGGCCCAATAGGTCGGGTTTGGGCCTATCGATATTTTTCCGCATCAATGTGCATTTTGTTGTGTTTTCTCCCCCTTCATTTTTCTTGTCGTTTGGAACATAGCTTATCATAGTGTGGAAAACCTAATGAATCAAGTAAGCAACCGGCGTCGTAAAATTCAAACATCTGAGAAATTCGTTACATACGTGGCGGGTTATTATTGGTTATTAAACGTAAACGCGACACGTCAGTCTTCATGCTCTTGTCGCAGGTAATCAAAACCCGGTCAAACCAAGACAATTCAAGTCCAGACCAAGCTACAGGCGCACTTCTCAAAACTCTCGGTTTTGTACGATAAATCCAAGGGGCCAAAATCTGTTTGATTCTGTATAAATTTGTCTTTCGAGGGGGAATAAAGGTAACACAAAATCGATTTTTTTCCCCTTTCTTTATTGTAATTTGTCGTTTGTTTTTGTTAGAATTATTGTATTTTTTCGATTGGGATTCAGATGAAGCTTTCGATTGCGGCGGCGGCGATGGTAATTATGGCCACCATCGGGGGAGCCTTTGGGATCAGATTTGTGATAGACAGAGATGAATGCTTCTCGCATAAGGTGGAATACGGGGATACTGTTCATTTTTCATTCGTGGTGATTAAGTCTGAGGGCTCTTGGCATTACAGTGAAGATGGTGTTGATCTTGTGGTAAGCTTTCTTTTACCTTGCCACTGTAATCCTGTATTTGTCATCAATTAGTTTTGTTGATTGAAATGTGTCTTTGACTAAAAATGATGTGACACCATTTAGATCAACTTAGGGAAATTTTAAGGGAACAACTGTGTAATATTTGTTGGAATTTGATGCATTGGAGATGTAATTTACTATGCCCTCGTTTGGTAGAGATTAAAAATCAGATTTTTAGTAACTTTTAATAGAAGTTGATGAAATGTATGGTTGAAATTTGTGGGTCCGATGAGAAGTGTGGTTAAAGTTAGCTGTGTTTGGTTTGGATAAAAAGACTTCTCTTGACCAATTCGAAGTGGACCCCTAAGTAATTCGACATGGATTTTCAGATCGGACACCAACAAAATTAATCCCAGTTTCCCTAATTTTTGGATGCAATTTTTGTATCTTCGTTCAGAATGAACTCTTAATCTAATTTAAAATACCTTATGAATTGCTAGCCAGAATCATGCCAATTATGATAAAAGATGTATATCTGTGTGCAAATCTGTGTGCAATATAAATAATTATTGTATGTTCATTTTATTCTTTGATATTTTTGCTAGTAATTGTTAAAAGCAGAGGGAGAAAAATGAATGAAAATAAGATCAGTGAATGGGAAAACAGTAATTAGAGAATTGTATTCACCGAACTACTCTTGTATTCGCATTTGGATTGAACAAGAAGGTTATCATTTAAGAGCATCATTTTACGAAGACATTCTTTGTGTTGTGACATTGTACAGTTGTGAAAGGGTGTTCCATTCCTAGAACAGATGGCTAGTTTGCTCTCTGACTTTCCAACAGGAGAAAATTAACTGCATATATACTGACATAATTCAAGCATTTCTAATTGCTCAAATGTTTATGCCCACACGAATATTTCTTAGATGAAGATGAAAGCCTTTAGTAACACAATTCTCTTCCTTTTTTAATGTTGTTATCCTTAGTTATGGAAAAATCTTTACTAGTTCTAGGAAATACTAGCTGCGAATAGAGGAATTGAGACCAACAATTTAAAAGAGAAATTTGTTACACCAGTTCTTTCCATTGGTATGTGCTTGGTGAGAAACATCAGTTAGTGTCGCTTGTGGGCACGTGAAATAGACATACATTTTTCTTATCAAATCCCTCCTCCTGCGTCTACAAGGGAAAAAATAAAAAATACAATATGCTTATTGTTATCATGTTTATCTAAAAGGCGGTATGCGTGATGGCATGGTTGTACAAATCATGTATGAAAATGTTATGCATATGAATTTTTACAAATACTTTGGTCTAAGTACTCTTTTTGACTGGCGAGATCGCCTGCCCAATTTTAAAATTATCAGGTTAAGGGACCAAACGGTGAACAGATCCACGATGTACGTGATAAGACGAATGAGAAGCACGAGTTTTTGTCTTATCATCAAGGAGTTTACCGTTTTTGTTTCACTAACAAGTCCCCCTATCATGAAACCATAGACTTTGATGTGCATGCCGGTCACTTTGCATACCATGACGAGCATGCTAAAGACGGTAAGCACGTTTCTGTGATTTTTCTTAAATCTGTCTTAATGTACCCTTCAAATATTAAACATAGCACGTTTTGTTTGACACCTGCAGAGCATTTCAAACCTCTCTTTGAACATATTGGGAAGCTAGAGGAAGCTTTGTATAATATTCAGTTTGAGCAACATTGGCTCGAGGCTCAGACTGATCGTCAGGCAATAGGTACTTCTTCAACCTGTTCTGTTCATTTATATATCAAATACTTCTGGCCACATTTATTGGATTTGACATATCACACTTCATTCTTCTATTGCCATTTTTTTTACATCTTTTATCGTTTTCCTTTATAAGCCCAGGTTAGCAATTAGCTTCATATATCATGTGCTAGCGCCACATTCAGATCCTTAGTTTCACAAGGAAAAACTGGTTTTCTATACATTTATCTTCCACCAGAATTACAAACTGTCCATTTTTCCTGAATTTCACTGAACGTCTAGAAAGAAATGAAAAGAATGTAGTACGTAGCTGCTATAATATATTCATTCATTTTTTCATATTGTATACTGGGTCTCATTCTCCCCGAACCTAACATTAGAGAAGGCCTTGATGTCTCCTTCCCAGTAAAAATATAGTACCTAAGCAAGTTGTTTAGGTGCAACACTTTTTAGGTCGTCATTTCATTTCTTTATATGTGCGTGCATGTGCCAAAGGATGCAACAGTCTCGTGGATCAATTACATTTTATGCACTAACTAGATTTATGTTATTCAAATTGCAGTAAATGAAGGAATGAGCAGAAGAGCAATCCACAAAGCTATATATGAATCAATTGCTCTCATTGTGGCCTCTGTTTTGCAAGTCTACATCTTGCGTCGTTTGTTTGAGCGAAAGCTAGGCGCGTCTAGAGTTTAAGTTTGGTATCGCTAGGGTATATATACATTTCTCAGTAACCATTTTCGGAAAGCATGCAGCATTATCACATCTGGGGCACCTCTCTCTTACGGACGTTAAATTATTATAAAACCTGTTTCAAGAATTTATCAGTTTAATTATTTTTGACCCTTAACATGTTATCGCATGATGATGACTCATTTGAAAAATACCAATCTTTGAATACATATACTTCTTTTGAGTCTTTAAGTGGGTTGAATTGCTCGTTTATACTTCAAAAATTCTATTGCCAAATTCTGTTAGTATTTATTTCATGTTTATTCATTATGGGATTTACCCTTAGCAACTAGTACATACCAGAGAAGGTTCCATGGTTGGAGAACTGTTCGAAATTCGAATGTGAATAGTGTGGATGGTGCGAAACGTTCCAAGGCAATGCAACAACAGTTAAACTGGGTAGGGAGCAATAGTTCCAAAATAAAATTAGTATAATGTAGGTTGAGAGTGATAATATAGCATTTGTTTAACGAATAAATATGCAAGTGATTTTAAAATTAACATGAGACAAGAAAAGCTCTACGGGCCACAAGATACAAAGGAACCACGAAACACAACTTCATCGTGATGATTCACCAAATACAACATAGACGTTTTATCAAGTATTTAATATTCGTCTCTTGCACAACACAAATGGTGCCGGATAACACCTGCAAATCCTATCTAAAGGCATATATAGCTTGAGCCGTTATGGACATGCACTTCTATATTTATCTTTAATACAGATAACTGGATCAAGATTCTGTGCGGGGGCTCTGCATGCAGCACAACCATTTCATCTGCAAATCAATGAATTATTTATCAGTATTAGTCAGTTGATGCCAGAGAAAATCACAAAATGAAGCCTCGTTTCACCCGTCTATAAATTTGGCCGTGAAAATTACTTCCCTATATAAAGTGGCCGAAAGCTAAAATACCACATATTTATAGCAGTACCTTCCTTGTGAGAATTCAAAATAATTTATTCCATTATGTTCTTTGCAATAAAAAGACATTACATATACAGCAATGGTGCAACTGTCATGAAAATTATACAGGTAGAAATCACATCCATATACGGCCAATAAGAATATCTTCCAGAACAAAGGCCAATACTAAGGGCCTGCTTGGGAGTTTTAGGGTACCGGTTTTGGTTTTGGTTTTGGGCATTTATGAGGGTTACGTGTGATTTTTATTAGCGATTTTTAAAAAGTCAAATCTATGTTTGAGAGTTTATTATCCAGCTTACATATAAGTTTATTTCCAACTTAAACGTGAAATATTTAATTAATTAAAATTTTAAGTTACAAGTTAATTTTGTACTTCTAAATAATTTTGTACACAAATAAATTTTTATATTTTATAATTTAATTTTTGTAATACTAGTAAAGTAAGCAATTTTTTATACAAAAGTTTATTTTTATATTATAAGTAAGTTCTTTATAAACTAATTTTTTGCTTATAAGATTTTTAGATAATGCATTCTTATTTACAAATTAGTTTTGAACAATATATGTCGAGGGGATAAAAATTGGAAGGAATTTTAGAAATAGCCAAAACCCACCGATTTGGTGGGTTGAAAAATGTGGCCAAAATTACACTACACCGGATTTGGAGATATTTAAACCATTCATAAAATCGGTGTCCAAAGCACTAACAAACACCGGTTTTCCCAACATCTCATAAGCGATGCCATCCAAAAGGTCAAAACCGATGAAAAAACTCCTAAGCAAGCCCTAAGAGCCTGTTTGATGTAGATTGTTTAAGAATAGATCTGTGAGAAGATTCTTTTTGAGGTACGGTGAAAAAGTAGGAAAAACTTATGAGTCCATTGTCCACGTGCAAAACTATTTTATTGAGAGAATGTGTCATAATGAGTTTGGGAAAATGAGTTTTTAAAGAATATCTACCAAGCAGGGGTTAAATTTCTCTCACAAAATTATGCTGAATAAACCAAATGAAAGACAGTGAGACGTGAAAAAAAATGGTTTTAAACCAAATGCCGAATAAACCACTATTTACAAGACATTTAATGCATATCCATCTCATTGTAGCTTCATATTCAATGCCAAAAACTAAAGTCAAGAAATAAAATAAGTCATCAAAGAACAACTTACACCATTAGGTTTTAAAGGTTCCACTCCATGCTTAGTATTTGTATCCACCTTTGAAGGTGACTCAGGTTTCCCACCTGTCTTCTTCTCATCCCTGGCCTTGTTAAATATGACAGTAAATCCCTCTGCGGAAGCAGGGTCATTAACATCCCAGTCGCCAAACTTTGGCAATGGCCGACCCTTCTCCTGCTCAAAGTTACAGATAAAACAAAAATAAAGTAACGAAGATGTGCATAAAGATATTGAAAACCCAGAATATCTGGGGCCAATCAGATATCAAAACTGAAGTTCAAGATTCCAGGAAAATAGATGACTACAAGCAAAAGCTTAGCAAAGACAAATCACTTCTAGTACAGATAAATCCTCAGTTGATATTGCTAAATGAAGGATCACAAGATGGAGCTGAGCATCCTATATGTCTGAAAGTAGGATAATCAATTCACAACAACACTTTAACCAGATCCAACACAAGGAACAAAATATTTAAGCTTTGCAGTTTGGTAAATGAAGGCGAAGACTGCACCTTATATACACATGGCAGCGCGAGTAGCATCTAGGACTTGCATGATGTTTTTCAAGTTCTTACTGCTACATTAGTAAATTCAGAAATTTTCAAACTAGTTCTGCTTCCACGTTGCTTTCGTATTGTTTTTTTCTTTTTACCATTTTTCATGTCCAATCTCGCATAATCCTCTTCAATATCTTTTTGTTGGTTTGAAAGAATGGATCCAAGAATCAATATATGCCACTTTAATTAGTTCCAGTTACAAAAATATTAACTTCAGCGAAGAGAGAACAAAAATATGGAAAATTGCTGTAAATGCACAATGTATGAATGTAAAATGTGAAGTGCTCATATAAGAACTCTGAGGGCTCATTTTCCTTTAGTTTATTGATGTCTACGAACATGCAACCGAAATCTTTTGAAACCAAATATGGACTTTAAAGGTGAGGAATCCAAAAGGCTAATTGTGTCATTGAAGCAGAATTATATGGTTCTGAGATTCGTTTCACTAAATTTACTAGTCCTCTTAACTTTGTCTGAATTACTGAGCAAATTGGCACCTGCAATGAGGTTAGACACAGGAAACTGTGGATGGGAAACGATCACAGAGAGTCGTACATAAATTTTTCTAATTGAAAACCTAAGTCCATTCAGAATATAAGTATCTATACTATATCTTCATCCTCTAACCCAACAAAAAATGTTTCTCAAACCACTACAAACTGTGGATGGAAAATGATTGCTGAGCCGTATGTAAACTTAGAATACCCAAGTCCATTCAGAATATAAGTATCTATGTTATATCTTCATCCTCTAACCCAACGAAAAAGTTTCTTAAACCACTACAAACTAAATCTAATTCCAAAAGTACATGATACATAACAATCATTCTTCTAAATGCACGAAGTATTGCACACTTGAGTCTAGATCTATGTCATGGAACACACTTGTTCGATATGAGGATCATAATTCTATAAATTATATTGAAGAGTTAACTTTAGGGATTGCTTAATTGGTCAGCCCTTGTGTTTGCTCTCCAATAATCACCGGTTCGAATTCCCTCATGGCAACTGAGGTGAGTACTCGGCAGTAAACTTCAGGGTCTCGTGGGATTAGTAAAATTGCGAGCAAGCTAACTCGACATTCACGGTTATATATATAAAAAAAATAAAAAAATAAAAAATTATATTGAAGAGTTTTTATTTGTTATATAAATAGCTTCATATATGCACTATGAATTCTTTTAACCATGGTAAACATAATATTTTACCAGAAAAAAGATTAAGCCCATGGTTGATTCCCATTCTTTTCAAATTCTTCTTTCTACATGATCATATTCAACCACATATTCACACAATAAAATATTTTGCACGTAAAATCAAATTTTTTTCCCACTTTTTAACCATACATTCTCCTAAAACACTATTCAAAATTTTGATGTATAGCACGTCAAAATTCAATCATACAACAGCAAACATCCAATCAAATTTTTTCTATAATATAATTCTTATTGTCTCAAATAGCAAAAACTCAACAGTACAAACCCTTACACCAAAGCGATCAATCAAAACATCAAAAACACAAAAATCTCCAAATAAAATTAAAGGATTAGCGGAAACATTCAAACAAAAAAGAGAACCATGCCCGAATCGATTCAAATCCGAGTCAAGTAATCAATAAAATCCAAATCTGAGACTCGTCAGAATTACATACCGACATGAATCCGTAGGAAGAGATATTTCTAAGAATAAAGAAAATGACTCGGGCAGTAGATATAGAGTCGGAGCCGTCGAAGTGTAAAGTAATTTATACTCCGAGAGAGAATAATAATGGAACGAGAATGTGAATGCAAGTCTTTTATTTTTGGCATTTCGTTAGGGTGTGTTTGGCAAGTAGGAAGATGAGTGAATTACTTTATTTTATTATAAAAATAGTTTCAAAATATTTTCTTTGAACACTGAGAATTTTATTGCCTCTTACTTCATAATTTGTATCACAGAATTGACAAAAAATACATTTCACATAATTCCCATTTCCTTTTGAGTGTTTTTTTCCCCCAAATAACACTCGAAATAGTTCTTGGGTTTTGCCAATCTTCTTTATCATTTGAAGGTAATTGTTTCGATCCTCCGTGTTTTGAAAAAATAAAAATAAAAAATCGATTGTCAATACTTTCGATGGATATGGATGGACCCAATAATGAAATTTTCTCTCTTTTTTTGTTGAAAGAAAATAAAACATCTATTTCCCAATGCAAAATCAAAATATACAAAAGTTTTCTTTTCAAGTCTTATCGCAATTACTTCTAAATGTATTATTAGTAAAATCTTTTAAGTTTATTAGTTTGTGTGTAGAATATTTTATTGGGTGAATGTGTGGTGGAGAATCTTACTATAACAAATAATTTTTTGGAATAATGGTAGACAAATAACATTTCTATATTTTGTAATAATGGTAGACAAATAACAAACCCATTATTGGGAGAAGAATGGAGTTTTGAATAGTATTTTTTGGAGAATGTGTGGTTGAAATTTAAAGTAAGTTTATTGATTTGTGTGTAGAATATTTTATTGGGTGAATGTGTGGTGGAGAATCTTACTGTAACAAACAGAGTTTTAGATTAATGGTTGACAAACAAGGGCTAAGATAGAATGTTGATAATAAATTAAGAGAGCAACAAGGCTAGAATTTATGCTAATGTGCAAATAAGCACAGTTTGATTCCTCTGAAAATTAGATGTTTAATAGATTTTGATAAAAATCAAAATATATTATTGAAAAATTGATAAAAATTATGAATTTCATAAAATATATGATTAAAATTAATTATTGATTTTCACATTTTTATCAATATTTTTTAGCTAAATCAAACGGGATATATATATATATATATATTACAATAACTAAATAAAGAAGCATTTAATTGGGAATTCTTTTCCTTTCCCTTTTTTTTTTTTTTGGAAGTTACAACCACCACCAATAAGAAGAGAGAATATGTATTCATTTGGTGGGTGATAAGATGCCAAACTATACAAAAATTCGCATCATATTAGTCAAACTTATTTTAAGTAAATAAGTTTGTCAAATTTAATTTTCAAAATTACTTTTTTTTTTTATTTAATAAAACTCACTCTTTTATGGTACGATTTTAACAAAAAGTAACTCTAAAATCCATTTTATACCGCGATCTTGCAAATATATTTATAAGAAAAAAAAAAATTGAAAAGGAAAGATTAGTTTAGTGCCAAAGCATAAAGTAATTTCACATCTGATTCTATGTTTTCAGCAACAAAAAAGTTAAGCTCTACTCTAAATAAACTAGGAGTCGATTCCATGAACCCTCTTTCCTCACTAAATTCATTTCATTGCTAGATCGACTAAAAGATTCGAGCCATGTTAGAGCGTGTAAATTCAATTACGTCAAATTTATTTTTGCTGATGTAATCTGTGACATAAGTACATTGAATCACATGCTTAGAAGAATCCAACAGAAGCAAAATCTTAATTTCATTTCAAGAAATACAAACTTTTCACATAATAAATAAACAACATAAGAGTGTGATTACAAATAAAAACCTTAATAATCAATGTCAAGCAAAAATAATACTAAAATAAAGTCAAATACAAGACAGTATATATCCCCTCATGCAATTGCCAAATGCTGTCTGCCAAGCAAACGGCAACATGTTTATATTCTGTTTTAAGGCATAATCCAAATTTAAGGAACCTGCCACCTTTGCTGTCTGCAGATTAATTAGACTTAATGTGGCACAGCATTTTCGGGCAGCTGTTTGTAGACTACTTCGTTTATTGGAACTAATAGAATTTTTAAGCACGTCTCTGCTTGGAACCAATTATATATTATGCAATTTGGAGCAAGAGATTACCAAATAATAATAGATGGCAAATGCGCGAAGAGTCCTCTTGCTCTAAAACCAGAGTTCTCTAAAGACAAAATTGCCTTTGAATCCTGTAATACAAGCACCACTGGTTAGAGATGGTCTGCAGAAGCACATAAGCAATTCAGAAACTTGTGCAGTAGAAGAGCAGAAACAAACCAAACTTCCTATGCACATCATTAAAGATCTCAGTGGCCTTTCTTCCACGATTAAAATAGATAGTTCAATTTTTTTTGACAATATTCTTGATGGAGATATCATAAAGGCTAATGTCCTAGTCTATGGATTATCTTAATGTGAACAAACACGTAGCCAAAAACCAAAGTGATCAAACGGGAAAAGTACATAATTTGAACAAGTTTGAGATCGGTTCACGAATTTTCTAATTTTTTATTCTTACTTGTCCACATTATTGTTTTCAGTGGATAGGTATGGATACTTTCAGAGCATGGGAATGCTGATACAGAAAACATGATTTATGAAAACAAATGCTAGAAGCAGAACAATATTTGGAAGTGGAGAAATTTACCAAGCACATGTTAACATTTCTGGTTTCTAGATCCAATGAAAACTCACGTCTGAGTTAAACTCCTCTTCCTCAGCCACAGATATTGACAGGCCTACATCTACTTGGCACCAAAAGTATCAACTCTCAATGCCATTATGAATTAAAAAGTCCAATCTCCATCTGGGGTCATTGGTGCCCATCGCTTTCTCATGACCTGCTTGGTCATGAATATAATCATCTAATGAAGTAGGTGAAACAACTAAAAGCTCAAGCAGTAAAGTGTACTAGAAAGAACCAAGAGCTTCAACTCTCACCATCATTAATGACGACCCATAAAACCAGTCTTGTAACTCAAAATATTGGTCTAACTTATGATTGCCACCTATTATCTGCATTAAAACAAAATAGAATCCACAAACCAAAAACATAATGAAAGTCTATGTATCAGTACATTTGTGTATGTCTGACCGTGAATGTGCATGTTTTCGTGCCTGCATACTCCAATGTTATAAGCTATAGCCTATAAGTAAATCATGTACCTGGCTTCTGCAATAAAACCAGTTAAGGCATGGTACAGTCATGGAATCCTTGATATCCAGTAAGCCATTGAGAATGACTACTCTACCCAGCCTGACTAGTTGACTAGCTAGATTCATCGTTTCTTCCCACTAGCCTTTGCTTTATGCTTTATGTGGTTTAACTTCTTCATGGCATCCATCAGTCTCCTCTGCCAAGCTCCAGTCATTGAATTCTGACTAATCAATCCTTTCACCTTTAGATCCATCAGAAGTATTTCACCCTTCATGGGGTCATTTCCAGAAGAAATGGCACTAGTGAGAATACTAAAAGTGGTAATATTGGGGCAGACACCTCTGTTCTTCATCTCCTCATACAGTTTGAAGGCACTATTACTATCACCAGCATGACAGAGAGCTGTAATGAGAACATTGTAAGCAACAACATCAGGCTTTGCACCATGAAATTCCATTAAATCTTTCAAATAAAATGCCTCCTCGAGTCTAGATTCTTTGCAGAACTTATGCATTAAAGTTGTGAAAGTTGGAACGGTTGGAACTAGTTGCACCCTTAGCATGCAATCAAGAACAAGCATTCCCTCCTCTGTCTTGCCGCGCTGCACAAGTCCTCTGACCATAGCACTCTCAGCCACACTTCGCGAGCCAACACCAAGCTTCTCCATGTCATCTTTTAATTTGAATGCTCCTTGTATATCTCCAGCTCTACACATACTTGTTATCAAACTACTACATTGTCTATCAGTAGGAACAAAACCCATCTCCAGCATCTCACGGGCTTTTTCGAAACAAGATATCCGTTTAAGTCCATTAAAAATAGAACTGAATGTATCTTTATTGGGTAAAACTCCAACAGAGTTCATGATGTTTAACAAATCGAAGGCCTTCACCAACTCACCCCTTTCGCTATACTTGGTGATTAGCATGTTAAATGTCAACTGATCTGCTTGAGTCCCCTCCCCGATCATCATCTTCAAAAATTTAGCCCCAACATCTGTCATGCTCGATTTACAAAGTCCAAGAACAATAGAATGACATGTTAACTTGTCAGGGACAAAACCCTTCCTTGCAATCGTATCATACAATGCAAAGCACTCTGACATATTCTGCTGTTTTGATTGCCAATGTAAGAGGATGTTATATGTAGCCAAATTAGGGCGAAAAGTTTTGTCGTTCATTAATGAAAGGATTTTGTCCAACTTGCTCATTTGTCCCAGTCTTGAGAACCCATCTATAATTGCATTGAGAGTAACTGTATCAGGATTGAGCCCTCGCTTTACCATGTCTTCAAAGTAGTAAATAGCAGCTTTTGGTTGGCCAGTCTTGAAAAGCGCATTAATGACACTTGTATACATAAACTGGTTCAGAGAAAAAGTGTCTTTTTCCAATACTCTTTCCAGTAGGATAACTGCCGTAACAACCTTTTCCGTTTTACACAGCATGGAAATAAGACAAGTATAAGCATAACTATCAGGAAGCACATTATTTTCAACCATCTCATCCAAAATAAGCAAAGCTAGGTTGAAATTTCCCAGTTCACAAATCTTGGCCAGCAGAGTGTTGTAGAGAGTAGCATCTGTAGCACAAGGCATGTTTCGGAGTTTATGAAAGAATTGCAATGCTTCCATAAAATATCCTCCTCTACACAGTCCTTTCAGCAGACTTCCATATGTGTAGAAGCTAGGCTGATGACCAAATCTAACCATTTGTTCAAAGAATGAAAAAGCGTTCACACCATCACCTATACTTCCATAGCCATCAATAATGGTATCAAAAGTAATAGAATTGGGAACGAGACCAACCTCATTCATGTGATGCATGAAAATCTCTGCCTCTCCAACCTTCCCACTTCTACAGAGACTAGATATCAATACATTACAAACAAAAAGGTCACTGCAATGACCACTTTGTAGCATTGCTGTGTAAACTTTTATTGCTTTAGTTGTATCTCCATGCTTGCACAAATTGTAAACTAATATAGAGTATATAATACTGTTTGGTATGATACCTGATCTATATGCTTTACAAATTATTTCCCTTGCATTATTCATCTTTCCGGCTTTACAAAATCCATCTAAAAGTACTGAATATGTAACAATATCAGGATATACACCATCCTTGAACATTTTATCAAGCAACTGTATACTTTCGGTTAGCATCCCATTTTTGCTTAACCCATTTATTAAGATAGTATATGTAATGCAGTTAATATCATTACTATCCAGCATTAACCTCTCAATTAAACATCTTGCTGAATCAAATTTGGCATGCTTGCACAATCCATTCAAAAGTGTTCCATAAGTAACTTCATTTGGCATTAATCCTCTTGCTACCATTTTCTCCAAAAGTTCAAAGGCTTCTTCGAAATTGCCGGCTTGACAATGCCCCTCAATCAAAGCATTATAAGTGACACAATTTGGTGAAAGATTAACATTAGACATCTCGTCAAAAATCTTTCTGGCAACTGCAATTTTTCCCTCTTTTACAAAGCCATTGATCAGGGTATTGTAGGTGACTTCATTGGGGAGTATCGCCCTCGTCTTCAGCCTTTTCAATAATAAATACCCTTTTGCACTCCTATTATTTCTACACAAATTATTCATAAGCATGTTATATGTACACACATCAGGTTCGATACCCTTACAACTCATGTGATCCAGCAGCTCAATAGCTGCTTTATACCTACTCTTTTTGCAGTACCAATTGAGTAATGTGTTATAACTAACCACACTCGGAGCATAACCACTCTCCTCCATCTTCCTTAGTAAATAACCAGCCTTCTTCAGCTTCCCTTGAACACAAAGAACGTTTAACAATATATTAAATGTTTCAACATTTGGACAAATACCTTTTGAAAGCATCTCCCTGAAAAATGACCACACAGACTCAGAAGACCATTCTTTCACCATTGCTCCTAGGATCATATTGCAAGTATAAATGGACGGCCTAAACCCCCTAAAACCCATTAATCGGAAAGTAGCTAAAGCGTCACCAATTGACCCATTTCGTACATTAACCCTCATTAACAGGTCAAAAACTGCAGGGTTTGAGTGACAAAGACGATAAGTATCCATAAGGGCATTAAAAACTGAACTTGACCCCAAATCCATTCCAGATAAATGCTGTAAAATTGAATTGGCATGTTTATACATTCTAGCTCTAACAAGAATATGGGTTGTGATACAGTACATGTGCGTTATATGAATGAGCTCCAAACCCGGCTGCTTTAGAAACCAGCTCAATATTTTCAGTGCCAACCTTCCATGAACTGGCCTCAGAGATGCCAACTTATATTTCATACAATTGAGAGACTCCCAACGGTCAATTGTCAGCATAGTATGTATGCTTCTCTCCATTTCTTCACCTATTTTCAGAAAGCACAAAACTTTACACTTCTTCACATGAATATTTCGAAGAAAACGTATTTTATTAATGTGCACATGAAAAGAATACTGAATTATTATTAAGAAAAGAGAAACTAACCGGGTGATTCTGGGTTAGTTGAGGATTGGCATCTGCTACTACTGCCTTCTAAATTTTCTGGAAAATCTTTGGAAAAACTCTTACACGAGAAACTTCTGAGTTTTGACAATTTTCCGGGGAACAGATGGAGTTTCTGGGTTGTTTTGGAACGCAGAAGCGAAGCCATCGCTATTGCTAATTGGCTTGTGCTGCTTCATTTGAGATGGAAGAATGAACGAAAGTAAAGAAAAGGAACGTCGTGTTTGGCTAAACTTAAAACTCTTAAATAAGCTAATTTCACCAATGTTTACTTAATTTTTTATTTTTATTTTTTACTTATTTAGTTGCTAGTTTATAACGATTTCACTATTCATTACTTTGTTAGAAAAAATAGCATTTTAAGTTTTAAGTGATCCACTTTGTACCGTTTGAATCTCTTGAATATAATACACGCAAAATNAGAATGAACGAAAGTAAAGAAAAGGAACGTCGTGTTTGGCTAAACTTAAAACTCTTAAATAAGCTAATTTCACCAATGTTTACTTAATTTTTTATTTTTATTTTTTACTTATTTAGTTGCTAGTTTATAACGATTTCACTATTCATTACTTTGTTAGAAAAAATAGCATTTTAAGTTTTAAGTGATCCACTTTGTACCGTTTGAATCTCTTGAATATAATACACGCAAAATATATTCTTACAAGATCGCATTTCCATTATAGAATTATGGTCAATTTACGTAAAAGAGAAGTTAAATTTTTATCTTTTCAAAGAATCATGGTTTTACTACAATTATTTGCGTTTGACCAATGTTCTAAAAAGCGCGCCTAGGCGCGAAGCGAGATGAAAACGCCTCGCTTTGAGGCTAAGCGGTCACCGGACCACGTTGACCGCTTAATGCGCAACTAAGCGTGACAAAGCGCGCCTAGGCGGCAAGGCGTGCTTTCCCCTTG
>CAIGRH010077312.1:0-18604 GCA_903798295.1 Fraxinus nigra
CGAATTTTGTTTTTTTTTTAATCAAAAATTTCCAATTAAATACAAATTCAAAATTTCATAATTCAAAGCAAACAATACTTAAAATAACTACATCAATATCCAAACCAAACAATGAAAATAAACAATATCCAAAATTAAACAAACAATGTTCAATTTTTTATTTTTATTTTATATTTAACTAGGCGGGGCAAGTTCGGGGCAGGGTACCCTCGCCCCACCCCGCCCCTGCGACCCGAGGTGGGGCGGCAATCCCCACCCCGCTAACTCGTCAAAGCAGGTTTTTTTCGTTCCATTCGAGACGAGGCGGATTGTTTTGTCATCTCTACGCTACAATCATTTTTGATTGACTGACTTGCCGTATGTAATAAAATTTTACGAGGGCGGACATATTTCATGCTGGCGTAGAAGAGTGGGCTAGTTAGAAAAAATATCCTACTTTGGAAATTTTTTGATTTTCTCTTGAACATTGCGTCACCGTTCCTTCTGGTGTCTGAAATTGAATGATATAGATCAGCGATCCATTTCTTCTTTCCTCGTTTTTATAATTTCCTCTCGTTGTTCTGAGTTGTTTGATTATTCTGATTTTAATCGAAATTGTAGAAAGACGATGCTAGAGAAAATTGGGTTGCCCCCAAAACCATCACTACGGGGAAATAATTGGGTGGCTGATGCTTCACATTGCCAAGGATGTTCCGCGCAATTCACTTTCATCAATCGCAAGGTTTTGGTTTCTTTTATTCTTGATTTCTTTCTAGTTTTCTTGATTCTTCAAGTTGCATTTTAATGAGATATATAATTGATAGTGTGATCTTGATGCGAGAAAATATGATTATGCAGTGATGATTTTGCACTTTTCTTTAACACACAAATCACAAAATCGGTTCTTTGATTATTTAATTTACGATCTTGATTTTCCAGGGTAAGCTTTACTAGTTAATTCACCAACTGTTAGCGTCTTTTACAATTGAAGAAATGTGATCCCTGGCATTTAGGGGTCACTTCAATCATTACTATTTTATTATACCAATATTTTGAATACCTTTAGGCATTTTTTTTATTCCCATCATTAATTAATTCATATTTTGTTGTTTGGATTCAGTACCTCCAAGTGACATAGTGAGGGATTTTATCTTATAATTTCCTGATTAGATATGTTTAATTTGCTTGCTTTGAAGATAGTCACTGATAATATATATATATAAAAGTAATGGTCCAAATATTAATTTCTCATCCTGTATTTATCTTCATTGAGGATTAAGAAAAAAGCAAGTTGGCAGAAGCAGTGGTATGAAGTTAAGGAGAAGCATCTAATTTATTGACCATTATTTGAAACTATCCAATTTATAGAGTATAGTGATTGGCTATTCATTGCCTATAGCATCATTTAGAGATATATAGGCATTTTTATTTAAGTTCTTTTATCAAGATATGAGATAACCGAAAAAGGTATATTTCATATGCTGTTCCTGTGAACAGTGTGATCAGATAAGTTGGAGGGTGAGTGGAAAAGTGGTCAAAAATGTCCCATCAATGAAGTAAGGGCTTTCTGGACTTTCTCCCCTCACTCCCCCTATTTTAGAAGCCCAGCAACCTAGGGTGAAGGCGAAGAAGAGTGATAAAAGACCAGCGTTTTCTGGCTGTCGAAACAGAAATTGAAATGGGTTAAAATTTATATAAGAAACGGGAGAGGCTGCTTGAAGATCAGTGATGGTGTAAATGAGATGTATTTTCCTTCTAAACATGAGAACGGAAATTCTTGTAGACTCATAAAACTGAATTTAGGCTGGAAGATGAAAAAACCAGTTAGAAATGTTTAGGACAAAAAAGGTATAGTCTTACTAGAGGCACGTGCTCAATTTGTTTTCCTAAAATATGAGTCAATTTGTACTTTTAACATTTCACATGTTAAATGGCCACTATGAGGTGATTAAGAGACTAATTAAAGGGAGTGAGGTGAAGAAATAAGATTGTAATCTAGCCATGTATCCACAAACATTCTTCTGCTAAGAGCTACTTATGGGTCAGATACGTTAAGATATCACACTCTGCAATACAATAAAGTATTGCTAAGATAGCTGGTGGTTAACTTTTACTGAACCATTTGTTGGATGTATACACACAACATGCAGATGAATTTGCTAATTTTCCAGAACAGTTGGGCTCCAAAATTTTGAAAAGAACTCAAGGATATATATTCGTAGATCCTTTATTTCTCTACTCATGGAGGTTTCTGACACGTTTTTACTCGTGACATCATTTTCTTTATTTATCTAATTATTAATAGCCCTTTTGATGTCTTGATGTTCTCGATGGATCTTCAGCACCACTGTCGCAGGTGTGGAGGCTTATTCTGCAATAGCTGTACCCAGCTAAGGATGGTGTTGCGTGGACAAGGTGACTCACCAGTGCGTATTTGTGAACCCTGCAAAAAGTTAGAAGAGGCAGCTCGATTTGAAATGCGGCATGGGCATAAAACTAAAGCTGGAAAAGGTACACTTTTTTAGATTTATTGCTGTCTGAGGTTTAAATAATGGTTCCTTGCACAGCCACTCAAGTTCTTTTACATGATGTTTCTTATTGTAAATGAAAAGCTAAAATCTTGCTTTGAAGTTGTGTGACAACATAAATTCCTCTTCTGTCTCCTTGATTCCTTTCTAAGGAGCTCTTTGTAAATTATCCTCTAATATGGGGATGCATGCATTGCACCATATGTGAATTAGAAGGGATTCCTCCAATTTATACAAAAAATAAACCACTCATGCATTTTTAGGTATGTTAAGTTGATGAGAAGTGTCACACTGTCACTTTCTAGTTTAAGAAAAGGGCAGAGGAGACATTGAAAAATAAGGTTAGATAACTTTTCTCTTCTATTTGTCATTTGATTTGGCCCCCATTATTTGATGTTAAAAAAATTGAAATAGTGTTTTTTTGGAGAATGTGTGGTTGAAAAAGAAGGAAAAGTTTTTGGTTTATGTGTAATATTATTTTATAAGAGAATGTGGTTAAAAAGAAGAGAGAAAAATATATTTTAAATTTAATGGGGGCCATAGGTTGAAAAAAATTAGGTAAATTGTGGTTGGAATAACATTACAGATCAGAATATATTTTCACACTAAGATTTTAGTTTTTAAGTTTGTCATGAGACCAAACAAATTACTAAATAATAATATTTTAGTTTTGCAAGGGTTTGGATGAAATGGTAAGCTCTCAGTGATTTAAATTTGAAGTCCTGGTGGCAATCACACCCTCACATAAGGAACAAGATTGCCAAGACTTTAGAAGAAATTGCATTATATTTTACATTTACATGAAAGTTATACCCCTTTCTTTCTTATACCCATGGCTCGAAAATTGACCATCTTTCAGAATGAATTTCTCGATCAGTTCTTCACGAATAGGTTATAATGGAAAAGGATGACCCAAACATTAGGTGTATTATTTTATTTGAAAGCAACAAATGATTCGGCTTGTTGAAAATTTTTTGCTGCTCTTTGTATTTCAGTGATAAAAATAGAATAAAAAATTACCTTATGTTATACATTTCTACAATGTCTAAATCTCAAGTTTCATTGTCTCCTCTTGATCTCTTTAGATGTTTGATTTTTACCTGATGAAGATAAAATAAAATAAAAGATATCTTTGGTTTTTGGAGGATTTTTATGGTGTGTTGAAATATTATATCTAAATTTTCGTTAATTAGGCATTGATTGCCTGAAAGAAAGATGTGTGTCTATCAAAGTGTGAAAGTGGAAGGATCAAGTTTTAGACTACAATCTGCTGTTTCGGTATTTATTTTTCATTTCAAGAGAAGAGGTCTAATGCAAAGAGGAATGCCTTGAAAATCGAGATGTGGCACATTTCAAAATGCTCTGTGATTCAATACGCGGGATAGCTATATTGTTTCACATAATATAGTCCCGACCTTATTGCTTAAGCTCCTTGCAGGTGGTTCCAAACTTGCATCAAAGAAAGAGGATGAAATTTTGAATCAGATTCTGGGTAATGAAGATATGCTTTCTGGTCCACAGCTGACAGGCAGCGCATCATGTTCGAATGTTAAGGAAACATCCACTGCGAATGGAGGAGATATAGGTAGAAGTATTTCTTTTGATCAGCCTGCTCAAGCTTTAGCAGAAGTGGGATCTGCTACTCCTGAAGACTTGCGTCAACAAGCCTTGGTTGAAAAAAAGAGATACAGAACTTTGAAAGCGGAAGGAAAATCTGAAGAAGCCTTGAGAGCTTTTAAACGGGGAAAGGAGCTTGAAAGACAGGCTGGAGCTTTGGAGGTATATCTGAGAAAAAGACGTAGAATGGTTTCCTCTTCCAGTTCTACGAATGACATTCAGCAAATTAAAGATGATTCTACATCATCTTGTGAGAATAATAAGCTCCTCATTCAGAAGAGCGAGAAAAAGGATGATCTTGCTTCTGAACTCAAAGAACTGGGATGGGCAGATGTCGACCTTCTTGATAGTGAAAAAAAGCCAGCAGTGATGAGTTTGGAGGGTGAGTTTTCCTCGCTTCTCGGAGAAATCTCTCAAAAACCTAATACAGAGAAGGGAATTGCTGGCACTGATAAATCCCAGGTCATTGCTCATAAGAAGAAGGCTCTCGAGCTGAAGCGTGGAGGGAAAGTTGCTGAGGCCAAGGAAGAATTAAAGAGAGCGAAAATTCTTGAAAGAAAAATTGAGGAAGAGGAACTTTTGGGAGAGGCAGAGGATTCTGATGATGAACTTTCTGCTTTGATACGGAGTATGAATGACGATAAGCACGATGATTTGTCGGCACATAAACACGATATTAATTTTAATTTTGATAACTTAGTTGGTATTGCCGATGATGTTGGTGTAGATGGCACATTTGAGGTGACAGATGACGACATGGGTGATCCAGAGATTGCTTCTGCCTTGGAATCATTAGGCTGGACTGAGGACCCTATTTATTCAGAAGACATTGGTATTGAGGTTGTTCCTATTAGCAGGGAATCATTATTAACTGAGGTCCAATCCCTGAAAAGAGCAGCTCTGAATCAGAAAGAGGTGGGAAATACTAGGGAGGCATTGGCACTGTTAAAGAAGGCAAAAGTACTTGAAATGGAAATTCAGAGTTCTGATTCTCATGGAACTGATTCAATGGCTCAGGATTTTGCAGAACTTCCGAAAGTTTCAATCTCCCAGTCTGCAGAAGAACCTTTCATTCCTATCAAGGTGGGTGTTGAAAATGTAAATTACAGGAAAGATAAAGGCCAAAAATCAGCACCAAAGAGTAAATTGATGATCCAGAAAGAGCTTATCACCCTGAAAAAGAAGGTTCTTTCTTTGAAAAGGGAAGGGAAATTAGATGAGGCAGATGAAGAATTGAAGAATGCAAAGGTCCTTGAGGAACAACTCGAAGAGCTAAATAAAGCTCCCACAGTCGAGCACCCAAGCGCTAGCAATAAGCAAACTTCCAATACTACAACAATTGATCTCGGAAATGAAGCGGAAGTGACAGATGTCACAGATCATGACATGAATGATCCTACTTATCTTTCACTTTTGAAGAACTTGGGGTGGGAAGAGGAAAATAATGAAAATGTTCCATCCACATCTTCCACAGAAAATAAAAGTGCTTCTAAATACACTGGTCACTCCTCTGTCACAGAGGCCACTGCTAACTTTGAGACTGGGAAATCTAGAAAAAGTAAGAGTGATATTCAGAGAGAACTTTTAGGGTTAAAAAGAAAATCTCATGCCATGAGACGCGGAGGAGAGGTTGAGGAGGCAGATGAAGTGCTAAAAATGGCCAGAGTATTGGAGGTGCAGTTGCAAGAGTTTGAAGTACCAATACAAAAAGAAGTTTTGGCCGAAAATAGTGAAGGAAATGCATCCGTGGATGCTTCACAAAATGCCCTTTCTCTTCTTCAGATGGACGGCCCCAATAGCCTCACTGAAGATTTAGGAAGCAAAAATAAGATCACCGTGGAGAAACTAGAAGTAGTTCGTGAATCCGTGCAGCCACATATTCGTGAGCCAACCTCTACTCAGGCAACTATGCCTCAATGCGAGTCAAGTTCCTTTGAACAAAACATCATGGCACATAAGCGGAAGGCTGTAACCTTGAAGAGAGAGGGGAAATTAGTGGAAGCGAAGGAGGAGCTTCGACAGGCAAAGCTCTTAGAGAAGCGCATGGAGGAGGATAGATCTCATCCTAACACCAGCTCTAGTGATGCATCAACCTCTGATGTCTCTTCTGTAGAAAAGAAAGAGGCTAGTCCAAAGTCAGTCTCCAAGCCATTGTCCGGCCGTGATCGGTTTAAACTGCAGCAAGAGTCGCTTAGTCACAAACGTCAAGCACTTAAGCTACGAAGGGAAGGTAGAACAGAAGAAGCTGATGCTGAATTTGAATTGGCAAAAGCTCTTGAATCCCAATTGCAGGAGTTGGATGCACATAATAACACAGGGAATTCTGAAAATGCTGAATCGGTAGATGATGCTAGTGTTGAGGATTTTCTCGATCCACAACTTCTGTCTGCTTTGAATTCAATTGGAATAGAACACACCAGAACTAAGTCCCAAAGCATTGAAAGGCCCGAGTCAAATAAATCTGTGACAGTCAAAATTGACAATGCGAACGAAGAGAGAGAGCAGTTAGTTGAAAGGATTAAGGCAGAGAAGGTGAAGGCAGTGAGCTTAAAACGTTCTGGAAAGCAAGCCGAGGCCTTGGATGCTCTTCGGAGGGCCAAACTTTATGAAAAGAAGTTGCAGTCCTTAACTCCCCAGTGATAAATTATCTTAAGAATCTTTCAAGGTTGAGATACTTTCCACTTCGATATTTTGTACGTTGGCTGCAAGTTGATCTAGATACTTGAGGTTGGTGGCAAGACTATATGCACAGATGAAAAGAATATACAGAGACTTGTTTTTTCAATTTCTCTATGTATTGTAGGACATCTATGGTTACAATTCGTAACTCAAATTATGATTGAAAAAGTGAATGCAGTACAATTTGATTGTAGATAGCATTTGAAATAGTCTTGTAAGCATTTTTCTTGAAAAACATCTTCTTTCCTTGTGAGAACGGAGATTGTTTTTACTTATGGGTGCCCAGTGCTCTAAACATTAGCTAGAAGGGCATCATTTGTTGATGAAGTATTTATTATTTAAGGGCCAATTGAACACTCAGTTATGGATAGGATTGGACAAAACTCACGAACCAAATCGGATCGAACTGGACCCGAATTGGATCGAATTGAACCGAAAGATTCTTCTTAAGTTAAATATCCGAACGAGTATCTGAATCGAAAATCGACAGATTTGGATCAGTTCTTGGTTCTAGATGAAGAACCGAATAAAAATCGAATCTCCCTAATTTTTATATTTTTTTATCTTCAATAAGTCCAATTATTTTATTTTTTTTAAATTAAATTTGCTAACTAATTAATTTAGTCCAAACCCAAAATATGATTTTACTATTTCTTATTTCCAGCCAAGTCTAATAGTCAAATTTATGGAGAACTCAACAAAGAGAGGTGCAAAAAATATTACGAGATTGGACTACGTTATTTTGTAAGCATTAAGATTGAACATGTCAGAGTCAAATAATGTAACGTTGTTGTAATATTTAAAAAATTAATTATTGTACGGAACTCGGGAACCGAACCGAATGGAACCGAACCCGAACGGTTCCATTTACTAAATACCCGAAAATTTGGGTTTCGTTCGATTCTCTTTAGAATCGAACCGGATCATGCCCCACCCTAGTTATGGATGCTCATAAACATGGAAGAATGATCATTGGTTGCTTTTATTGTTCAATTTTAACAAAATAATTGGGATCTACGTGACTGTTCTTACCAAACCTAAACAAGTCCTTTCTTGTCGAGGAAAATTATTCACCTTCATGATGTTTGCTCTTCAACTAAAATGTCGTTCCGAGAAATGTCGTAAATTATATTATACATGTTCAAAAGCTTATCGTAACAGGTTAGTCATATTCCTCTGTGCGTCTCAAGACTTAGCACGGTGAAGGCCGGCTTTGCGACACGAAGGAACCATCTTTAAAGAAACGAGCTTGACACAACCGAGACTGAGTTGAATAAACTTGATCCTAGTTGAGTCAACCAGGTTAGAATTTGAAATTTTGGTAGAATTCGTCATAATAGATCCAACTACATGCTATTTTTATTGTACTGGAACCACCTCTAGTAAATATTAATGCCCAACAAAATTCATAGATAATGTAACTACCATTAAATACACCTGAAAAACACATTAGACCTTTTAGAGAAAACCATCTCAGTTATAAAAGCCAATATCTATACTTATAGTTAGTGGGACACGTTTGTTTGCACAACAGTCCTACACTACATTACAAGTATTGATGTCGCTCTTCAATATGTTGCGATAACTAGATCATATATTACATTTTATTCGAATAAAATCAATCGAAATGTAGTTAAACGCTTGTTGAAAGAGTCACTATTTACAATGCTTGTAGGACTAACTGTCAACTAACCCAATGATGGTCCCTACTAATGAATAAACATTGTCTTCACCTTACTAAATTTCACATTTTTATCGGTCTTGAAATGTTCTTTCAATGTCGACCGAGCTACTGATAGTAACGAAGACAAAAAATCATATTTTTGCATTTTAGTCGATGCTAATCTCGTTGCTTGGAGATGTACACAAAGAGTGGGGGGTCGGGGTTAGGTTAAGTAACATTGATATAGGTTTGCAATTCAACTAAAATTATTCTCAACGCCTACATCTTCTGTCAATCCGTGTTAGTGCTATGCAACGCAAGAACAACAAACGTTTAAAGAAATCAGCCTCTTTTTATATTCAAAATACCGATTAGCCAATACTTGAAAGCACCACAATTCTATTCTATATCTATATCCACTAAATAGCTGGTGATACAATAGGCTAAAACGCGAGAAAACAAAGTTCCCTCCAAAAATCTTTTCCAGCTCAAGAGACTGGTAGTAGAATGACTTAAAAAAGTTGAAACCCAATCCAGCTTCAACAAACTCACCAGGGGATCGCAATTCAGAGTTCAGACTAGAGCCAAACCATGATATATATATATACAAATTAAGCAGTGTGAATTAACTATTTTTCCAGAATTTTGTAACCACCTATAAATCTTAAACAAAAATATAACAAATAGAAAGAGTAGACATTGTGGAGGAGATATATTTATCAAAAGGAACTTACTTATCAAGTGGTACATACAGGGAAACTACATAGCGTTTGTGGCTATAAAGACAAGAAAGAATTGGCCTAATCTCTATAACTTTTCATTACCATCCTACCTGGAATCAACCTAAGACGCTTCATTAACAGAAAAGTACCTCCACGTTCTATTTTAAGAAAATAAGCAAGTGTTTTAGCAATAAAGTAAATGTACATCAGCATATTGTTTGTCCATAAGCTAATATTCGTAGCTTAGGAGCTTCTCTGGAGTCCTGAGGAAACACTTCGGCATCGCCTTTTCTTTGACAAGCCCTGCATTATTGTCGTTAGTGTCACCAAAACTTCCACGTGTAACATTAAATTTATAATGGGCATGAGTACTGAGAAAATACTGAAGTAGTGAAAATAGGAATGGAACGACATAGTTATGCTTCGTATACTGTGCATTACTAATAAATATCCAATTTTTTACCATTATTAATCAAGATCGTATTGAACTAAGAGACAAAATTAGAAGACAACCCCGGTTTGGTGTGGATTAAAATCTTGACAAAAATCTAAGTCAAAGTCAACAATTAATTTTAACCACATATTTTATGAGATCAACGACTTTTTAACCACACGTCTAAAAATTTGATTTTTAGCTACACCAAACAGGAGCTAAATGCTGGAAAAAAAAAGTAATATGATACGAGATACAGTCGGGAACCAACAAATCAGCCATGGCTTTGCATAATGTGGATCCAAAAAGAAATGAAGTTCTAGTTGAAGTTAAGTTGCGCGTTTAAACTAGTCTAATAAGCACAAGTGAGTTCAATGTTGGCAACAAATAATGCTACGGTTATATCATATTTGCAAGGGAAATTTGTAGGGGAGATCCAAAACCTTTCAAAACAGTACATATAGGTTCCGAACCTTTAAATTGTAGTAGATACGTTTCAAATCTATTAAAAATGTACGGTAGAAGAACTTCTGGAGAATTTCTGTCCAAAAATCCGTCAGTCAACTAAAAGTTCAGCGTTTGACCATTTTATAAAGAAGAAATTGGTAACTCTACATTTTCCCACCTAAAACTATTAAAATATTAAAACAAAAAAAAAAGGTAATAATGAAAAAGATATATTTTTTTAGGTTCTTCCGCAGAAATTTTCCCCCACCCTCATTCTCACTCTACCTCTGCCATGCATAGTAAAGAGATTGGGAAAAGTTTCACATCCCAAAAACCTTCTCTCTCATGGAACAACCCATTGATTTCTTGCAACTCCACCCGTGATTTTGTGGCTTTTCTATATGTATATGAGTGTTACGTGTACAGAGATACATATGTTTTGAATTTTGAATTCTAAAATCTGAAATTGAATTTGTAGCCATGGCCGATAGCTCCTCCATCAATTGAAACTGAAACTAGAAACCTTGGAGGCTTGGACAGTGTTGTGGGTAGGATGGATAGATCGAGGGCTGGCTGTGCATTGTGTATTCAGAGATTAGTTTGCTCAGAGAGGTGATGATATCCTACAAATTTCACAACTGGATCTATTAGATCAGAAAAAATCACTTTCATCTTCAATTTGATCTTGTTTTATTGAATTACTAAAAGAAATAGAAATCTAAATAATATTTGAGCTAATTTGACAATGCGCTTTTGTTTTGCCTGTGGCGCGGAGGGGAGATGACGGTGCATGGTGTTTTGATGAAGGTTTAGTGGAGACCGGTGGCAACGGGTGAGGGTGGGAGAAATTTTATATGGAAGATGATGAAAGGATATATTTTTCTTTTTTATTTCCTTTCATTTTTTTGGTCTTTTTATTTAATTATTTTAGTTTTTTAGGTGAAAAAATGAAAAGTTAGCATTTTGCCCTTCTAAAAATGGTCAATCACTTGACTTTTAATCAACTAATGAATTTTTGTATGTGAAACTAACTACAAGGTCCTACAGCACATTTTTGAAAGGTTTGGGACGTATCTGCTACGATTTGAAAGTTTAGAACCTATCGGCACTATTTTGTAAGGCATGGGACCTCAGATGCAAATTTCCCTATTTGCAACTCTCATTCTAGATTGGTCTTGATGCAGTAACAAAATTTTTAAACAGAGTAGAACATTAACATGTCTAGAGGCACACTACTGGACAAAAACAAGTAAACTTCTTTTTTATTGTTTACTTTTCTATGGATTATCGAAATAATATACTGGTCTGATAAGCTCCAACAAACTATCATCAGTCAGTTAAAAATATGCAGACATGGTTACAAAATTAACACTGAGCACTCGAACAGTAGAACAGCATCAATCTCCAATACTTTCATCACATGGACATAAATCATGGCTTGTAAAATAATCTTGACTAAGACACCTTTTTGCTCAATATGTTAAGATCAATCACCTAAGATAGTTAGTGTATATCTAATTTGCTTATCCACTCTAATCTTAGAGCATTAGATGCTTTCAAGTCCTTTTTCGTCATCAGCCAAGACGGTGACTAGCTGGTCGTCGATAACGAACTTTACCCTTTGGTGTAGCATAGATGGGCCTTATGGGGAAGGGCCATCAGCCAACACTAGGAAGTTGCTTGCACAGTGTAAAACTCAAATACCTGGAGAAATTCAAGATATCAGGGCAACTGGCCTAGAATCTTGAGATTGACCGGTATTTGAACCAAGCTGGAAGTTGTGTAATTGGATACTCGAGTTCCGGCAGTAGGGAGGTACAGGCCAACAGTGGCCAGTGGGAAATGAATTTTGTAACTTTGGATAAACGAACACAGATTTAGAAGTTGTTCATGCAAAGAACCCTCCTTGTATACATTGAGTAAGGATTTTTCCAGGTTAGTCATAGGCAAATTTTCATAAAGAGATAAAAAGCTCAATCAATAAGTGTGAGGAGGGCATTTTGGGTGAAAGAAAATCAGGAGTGAAAAGAGAAAATCCCTATCTAAGAATCACCGGGGAGAACAGAAGGACAAAAGGAAAAGGCAAATCAAAACCTGCTGAAGGTGGTGACCAAAGCTACTAGGGTGAATGCCCAAAGGGCAAGTAAAGATGCAACCACCAAGAACGTCTCACGAATAATGTAGTCTTTAATGTAATGGGAATAAACATGAAAGAGGAAAATACAGAGATGAGGGATCCTGATATTCTCCTAACAATCAAAGTTTTCAAAAAGACTGACCAGATGTAAAAATTGTAAATTAACATCAGGCGATTTTTNGAAAAGGCAAATCAAAACCTGCTGAAGGTGGTGACCAAAGCTACTAGGGTGAATGCCCAAAGGGCAAGTAAAGATGCAACCACCAAGAACGTCTCACGAATAATGTAGTCTTTAATGTAATGGGAATAAACATGAAAGAGGAAAATACAGAGATGAGGGATCCTGATATTCTCCTAACAATCAAAGTTTTCAAAAAGACTGACCAGATGTAAAAATTGTAAATTAACATCAGGCGATTTTTAATACTCTGTAGAGAAGTTAGAAGAAATCATGGAAGACCCCCACATCTCAAAGAGTAGACACGGACCAATTATGCATCTAATGTTTTAAACAGATAAAGCAAATAAAGGTGAAATACAAATGCTATACCTTAGAGGATGGAGGGGGCAGAGAAGCCTGGCGCACAGCCTTTCCTGGTTCTGTTAGCTGCTGAATCTCATGAAGCTGGAGAGCTATATTCTCCAAAAGTTTCATCTGTACTCTTTCCCTTTCACGATGTTCAACAGATATGCTAAGTTTCTCTCTCCCCTCCTTCACAGTTCTTAATCTTTCTCGAAGCCTGATAATTTCACTGTCGATTTTTAACCTTTCAGTATCCACAGCAGATATGGAACTCCTCCGCACATCTGAAAGCAAAGGTTTCCACCTTGGGCCCATTGGTGGAAACCCATTAGTTATGACTGAACTGCTTCTCTTAATGCCTAGTTCAGTGATCAAACCACTAGTAGCTGGACGGTCAGTGATAGCAACAACCCTCTTTGCAACAGAGGCCTCCAAGGGAACATCAATTTTCCTATCAGCTTCTGAAGTATCAGTGACCAAAAACTGCTCACCTTTGCCAATGACATGAACATCATAGACATGAGAATCATTATCAGAAACTAAATTAAATGAATCATGAAATCCATGATGTGCATCTTTCCTATGCTGCTTCAAATGTGGAGCATCATATGGATCACCTGTCTCAGTTCCATTACTAGCGTCTATCTTATTTGGGCCTAGGTTGAAGTTCTCAGTTCCCTCGTGCTCTTTCCCTACTAAAGGGATAGTTTTCTCTGGAAAATTAATTCCTTGAGGGTCCCTTGGTGGCATGTACAAGTTATCATCTATGGATATCATCTCTTTCTCCTGAAGCTCCACGGTGCAATCACTACTGTATATTGACATCCACAAAGGTAGTCTGCCTAAGTCCTCTTGTTTCTGGAAGCTAGCATTTCCACACGATCCTTGAACTGAGGATTCATTTCCAATAACAAGTGTACAATTCTGCTTATCAGTAGATACACTATCATCTGAACCTTTGTTTTCTATTGATACCTTCTTGTCAATAGAAGCGCTAAGCTCGTGTAGCATCAGAACAGGATCCTCGTTTGGATCAAGCAAAGAATCAACAGGTAGTTGAGGATCATATTTCTCCTCGCCATCATGAGCTATCTGTTTGTCTCCAAGACAATTCATCTGCCTGTACACTTCTACTTCCTTTTCTAAAAAGTGTTTCTCCCTCTCTCTTCTCACCAGGATTTCTTTGAGGATGTTCATTTCTTCAGCATCATAAGCAGATTTTTCTTCTAATATCCTCTGGTATTGCCGAGCTTCCATTTCTTTGGATGCCTTCTCCTCCTGTAGGCGCAAAATCATAGCCATAGCCTCATCTGCAGCAATTGCAGCAGCACTTCTTTCCTTTTCAAGCTCGTGGTAAAGAGCCAAACTAGCAGCATGTTCTTCTTCAAGCTCACGTTTCAAGAACCTTATTGCATTTTTCTCATCTCCATTGGAACCCAGGTCCCCTTGGCCATTTTCTTTGAGATCTTGAACTAATGATACATTTTCCTTTATGTGCATATCTTCACCAGGGCATTTATTCAATTGAATGCTGTCAAAAACTCCCTGCCTCAATCCCATGATTGTGGGAGCCTTCTCATCATCTAAGTTGATGGATAAGACAAAGTTTTAGCATATGTGAACCATAATTATATATAATACTGCATACTCGGATCCTTTCAGTTCATTTCCATTTCAAAACTTCTAAGATCTCAAAAAATCAATTCATCGTACGTCAATGCATGTATTAAATATTCCTGATTGAAAAGCAAAGCAGCAAGTAATCTTTTAAGGCTTGAAGCAAACAGAGATTACAAAGAATTTCTTGGAAAATGTTAAAAACCTAAATTAAGAGGTTAGATAAGAGCTAAAGCTTTGTGTTGCAAAATGTTAAATTGCAGACTGTATCAACTTTGTTATCCACGCACTAAAGATGGCCTCTGTTGCTAAGAGTTTCATTGGGACTTAAAAAACATAATGGCAGAAAAAATTTACGCATTGACATTCAAGATTCGTACACCTTCATCATATGATTCCTCCAGGTTCATTCTTGCAAATATGCAAGCCATTATATTCTGATCTGAGGCATGCAAGCTTGTTTACTCATTGTTTTACACTTTCAAACAACCATGTTAATCGATCTAATTTAACACTCACAAACTGGTCTTTTATTTAAGTTCTGTTCCATATACAAATCCTAATGCTTATTCCTTCTGAAATTACAAATGACTTCTTCTTTGCTATACTTTGTGATACCGTGTGCTGGGAAGTTAAAGGACATATATAAGACAAATATAACAAAGAATGAAGACATTAAAATGGATTTGGTAATATGCTAGAATGGGTTAAATAAAAAATAAAAATATATGCCAGCAAGTGAAGGCTGTAACTCCCCAAAATTTTATGGAATAGAAATTTTTGGTCTAGTCGAGTCTTTATGCAAGTCAATTAGTTATGCCTAATATCTAATTTGGATCTATATGAATATCCTTATAGTTGAGGGAACAAAGTGGAAATAAATATAAATTTTATACTTTTATTTATTTGAGTCAAAATGGTTAACTATAGAAGCTGTCCACCTTTAGCTCTCGGTTTTTATAAAAGATAAAGACTACTTTTGTAGAAATCAAATAAGAGTTTGACTATTTAGTTACTTAAATTGTTTGATTGCGTTAAAATAAAATAAGCCTTATATCCAGTGCAATTAGGAGTCCAACTTATTTTAACGTGTGCATGCATGGATAATGATAACTTAATTGGGATTAAATCAAATCATTTTTTGGAAAAACCATTCATGTTTCGACTAGTCATGAAATTATTGTAGAATTATATGTATGTGACATCACTTGTATTATCCAATACAATTGCACTAATTAAATAGTTATTATCTACAAGATCTAGGATAATAACTCATTGATTATGATACAATCCTAATCCTAATCAACTACTCTACGTTTACCTATAAATACTAATGCCATGCACATATGTTTGCCACGAATCCCATTTTTTAACTTTGGTTTCATTTTTTAAATTCAGCAGAAACCCCTATTGTATTTATATTGTACCAAAATTCCTTTGCCTCTTTATTTTCACCTGATATATGCACATACACAAAAATAGTAGCGTAGGCAGAAAATAAAGATTTGGAACATGATTTTTGGATTTTCTTTCAAAATTCATTTGATTTGATAAGGTATGATACTAGGTGCAAGTTGATATATCATTGCAATATATATATATATATATATATATAATTTATTTCATGAAATGTTAATGGACCCAGGTCTTAATGAAATGAAATGTGATATTTCCTTCGGGCTTTCTCAATTATTTGCACATAAATGTGTTAGAGCATTCGATTGATCTTCGACCGCTCTCAATGAAATAGTGGTATGGAATGTCATATTTTACATTTAGAATTTATTATATTGTTTTGGACGCACATATCTTACTGAGTTCAAAATACTCATTCTTTCAAATTTTAACTTTTTAGGTTAGATCAGTCAAACATGGTCAAACGTGGATGGTGGCTGAGTAGTGTGCGGGTTGCCGGTAAAACATTTTCAAGGAAACTATCGGTAATTAGTTTTTTCGTTGAGAGATTATGTTTCTTAGATTTCTAGTAAATGTTTCAAGTTTTGTGATTTAATGTTTTTGGATTGATTTAATTCGGTTTTATAAAATTTTAAATGAATTAAAATTAAAATTTTTAATTAAATATTTCCACATAAAGTATACTTATGAAATAATATCGATAGCACCTCAAAATTTAAGTCAAAAAAATTTGGGGCGTTACAAAGGCCGTACCAATTGAGGATAAATTAATGGAATGTCTATTTTGGAAGTTGGAAAATGTCTTGTGTGGACCCAAAATAACCCCCACCCCAGTGAATGGCGATCACTAAAGACTCATTGGACCCCAATACATGTTAGAAGAGGCGAGCTAAACAAAAGTAGTATGGACAAAAGAAATCGTGAAGGATTAGATTGAATGGATTTTCAAACAGATTTAATGTCGGATCGAACGAAGTGGAAAAGAAGATTTATATAACTGTCCCCAAATTTATTGGAAATAATGTTTAGTGCTTGTTTGTTACGATTTCTACGGCAATATGTAGATAATAAGTGTTCGTAAATTGTAGATCCTACAAAATATGGACAAAAAGTATGCTTAGCAGCTTAAATTATAATTTAAGCATTGCAAGGATGCTCTTAGGGTGTGTTTGAGCCACATTATTTTGGAAGAATATATTTTGAAATAGTAGATTAATGGAGAATATGTGGTTAAAAAAGAAGGAAAAGTTATCGATGTGATGGAAAATATTATTTTATTGAAGAATGTGTTGTTGAAAATAAATAGAAAAATGAAAATGAAAATTTTAATGTGTACTAAAAATGGGCTTAGTTTATAACTAGTAGAGTTGAATAATTGCTTTTTTCACAACATTGCAACTTTTCTCGAGATAATAGGTCAAGAACATGATTCATTTATTTTCTCTTTTCAAAAGACAATGAAATAACATATTTAGCAACATGAAAACCAACATATATAATGGCCATATACCTATTATCTTTTAGTTTTTATATTGATTTTTGAATATAAAGACTATATTTCTCAATTATGTGGATCATTTCCACTCTTATAAGAGACAAGGGAGTGAAATTTCCATGAGTAAAAAGGTCAAACATTGGTTTTTCTTTCAAAACAAGTGGGGGCAGCAGAGCTAAAAGGAGTTCTTTAGAATCAAATGACATTCAACTTGTGAAACAATGAAAACAGTTTCTACATATGATAGTTCATTTAAGATAGTTTGGCACGGTTACACGAGACAAATGTACCTCTAGATGAAAGACCAAACTTACCTGACACGAAATTAGTAATAAAGATGTGTTTATCAAAGGATATTCACTATTTAATTTAATTATTAATTTCCATTTATAACCCGCATAGGATCAGGAATTTCATTGATTGTATAGTATAAAATCTTTCCTTGTATATCTTTGTAATATTCTATAAATTGAATGTAATACATATTGGAACATCATTCAGCAAAACTTGTCATGGTATGAGAGCCCTAAAATCACTTACTCGTGCGTGTGATTTGCAGTGGTGGATCTCTGTTCATAGTATTCGGAGGTCGACGTCTCAGGCGATTTTCTGGCAGGCTGTAATCGCATCTGTTCATAGTAATCGACGATTGGAGCTCGTATTTCAAGGATCGTCTACTTACGATGAGAGTAGGAGTTTTCTGCGTGTTTTTTTGGGGTTGCATTTTCTGGGGTTAATAGTTCGCTCCAACGTCGATGTCTTCTTTGAATTTCCGACCTGTTGAGTTTTGAGTTTGGGTCGGAGCATTGTTCCAGTTTCCATCGTGGGCAGCGTTTCTTCTTCTTCCCGTTGCATCGCGCTACGAGTGGATTTTCTAGGGCTAAATTGTCTTAATTTTTGGGCCAAACAAACTTGTTGGGCTTGAATCAATTGGGTTATTTAGTTTGGCAATTTAATTCTAAGTCGTATCTTTGTTGGGCTAATTTGTTGGGCTTGGGCAGCATTTGCTTGGTGGATGGTGATTAATTTAATTTGGCGACCTATATACATTTTCACCATGTCACTTGAGAAGATTGACTCCGTTTGTATTCGTTTTAATGGGAAGAACTACTCGTCATGGACATTTCATTTTCAATTATTGATTGAAGGGAAAGGAGACATGTGGTGACATGTTGATGAAAGTATTCTACCTCCTGATCAAAAGAAGGAAAAGTATGTTGCCTGGAAAATCAAGAATTCCCGAATTATAGTCTGGATTATCGGTACTGTTGAGGCTAATATTGTTCTTAATCTCAAACCCTATAAGTCAGCTCGTTCTATGTGGGAATACTTGAAGAAAGTCTATACT
>CAIGRH010077323.1:0-11562 GCA_903798295.1 Fraxinus nigra
AGAATGAGAAAGAGAAAGAGAAAATAAAGAGTGTCAAACGGGGGCTTATAAGTATTGTAAAACAATAGTTGATACCAATTTGTTGGAGGTTTTGATGAGTCTCAAACGAACTAAAATAAAATAAAATTTAGGTAGATATTTAAGAAAAGAAAGTTGTACTCTCAAAACTCAACTTTTATTATTCAAATTTTTTGTAATAATGAAATACTACAAATGAACAATATTTTTATACTACATTTGATACATAAAAATCAATTACTAATACATGAATTTAAATACCCATCAAAATTCCTAGATACATGAAAAGAAATAAATTTATCTTTAATAAATTTAGATTTATGTAAATCAAAATTCATTGAATCTATATTAATGTGAATGTTGATTATCTGAGAATTAATAGCATGAAATTTATACATGATAAGAATTTTGTAGTATTTGTTATATATTAAAAACGAAAAAGTTAAGTATTATTAAAATAATTGAATTATAATAGGGTTAAAATCGTCCAAAAATTGATTCACATTTGATGTGATATTTTAATATATTATAGATGTTATTCGAAAATTCATATTAACAAACAAATTTTTTTTATCCCATTCTTTCGTTTTACGCTTCAATCTAACTAGAATTTCTATAATTTCAATATAGCTAATTAGTATCAACACATGCACATGACTACTCGAGACTGGATAATTTTAGACCATACGTCTAGAAAAGGGTTGGTAAAGGGTAACCCTCATGCGACACCTTAAATTTGGTCCATGCGGCGTGATTTACATCATGCTATCCGAATTAATGATTTTTTAAAATTAATGTCTTAATGTTCATTTGGTATGACTTTTGCTTTTATCTTTGTTTTACGTAGAAAAGTTTGTTGAGAAAGTTATCTTAATTCTTGTTTGAAAACTAATTTTTAAAAGAATTTTCAATTTCGAAAGTAAATCCACATTAGATTTGCTTTCTCTAAAAACTCTTTTAATTAAAAGAAACACTTTCATAAAATTAGCTAAACAAATCCAAAACCAACTTTTGGGTCTCAAAATCTCATTTTAACTTTTTGAGAAATATGCCAAACGACCCTTAGTACATTTTATTTAAGCTCGATAATTAATGAGATTTTTAGCAAATTCGATATTTGCCCGTGCATATTCAAGTTTTACATAACTCGAGATTTGCTCAGCTAACTCGTAGATGTTTTCAACATTCGATATTTATCAAGCAAAACTCATCACTTCTGTAAAGCCTCGATAATTTTATGAAATTAATTATTTGTTTTTATATGCTATATAGTTATATCTTAGGAAGTTGAAGGACTAAAGCGAAATATGTTTTAAATTCTTATATTTTCTTGGGTTAAATATATTAGATTTTTGATAGAGTAGGTTTTATATATTGATTTTGGGCTTGTTGGATATCCACCTCGTATTTAATCATGCATATTAGGTTTGATAAAACAAAAAGTTAATTCGAATAAGTGAAGATTGAGGTTGGGAGATTTTGCCTTTAAATTGTATTTTACTGAGGTTAGTTATAATTTTAAAATTTCCTTTCCAATCACGTGTAGTATGTAGGCTGTTTTGATAGATTTTAATAGTGTTTGATTGGAAAATTTTTCATGGGAAATAACCTTTTTCCATTCAAACTTCAACTTTTGGAGTATTTGATTGCCATTTTTCAAAGAAAATATTTTCGAATTTTTTAAAATATGCCTAGTTTTCTCTTGTTTTTGAAGAAAATATTTTCTTTGGGAAGGAGTAGGTTTTTGTTTTCTTCAAAATAAGGAAAGCATTTTATTTTCTAGAAAATATTTTCCTTGCCAATCAAATACACTATAATAGTATTTTTCTTGAATTTAAAACTGTACCAACGGCCACGTGTAGGATAGGATAATGACATTGTGATTTTTTTTTTGGGATGAGATAATAATTAGTTATTCTTGATAGAGATTTTATTTTTTATTTTTTTTATGCTGCACTTTTAATTTTCACTATAATATAAAAGAGCCTAAAGACTTGTCAGTCACGTGTCGTTATTTCTCGTCATCATAATTAATTTTTTTTTCTGCCATTAACTTCCCTCACAAGCACTTACTCCATTTTCCCACTCAACCAACCATACCTCTTTACCCCTCCATTACATTCCCACATTGACTCATATCGTAAGATTTTTCTTATTTTTCTTCTTCTTCTATTTTTTCAATTTTTTCTCCCTATATTTTTCTCTCTATATGCTGCTCTAATTTTGTCAATCAATCTTGTTTTTGCAGGATTCAAAATTTTTGTTGAATGACATCTGAGATTGAAAAAGAGATTGCCCAAATTGAAATAAGCTATTTTTGTAGTTAATGCCAATTTTTTTCAATAGTTCTCAATTTTTTTCTGTGAAAGTATTTTCTATTACCACCAATCTATTGTCATTCTTAAACTCAATTTAACTACGTGTTTCTGGATTTTAGTTAATTTAATTGGTGATTGTTGAAATTGAATTTTATCGGCATGTTTGGACCTTCTATGGAAATGGTAAAATAGTGAGTAAAAGAGTTCTTTTACCTTCACTCCCTTGCTGTTTGTGACAATGGGTTTCTCAAGTAACAAATGGTTGCCTTTTATTTTAATTTTTGAGAGTAGGCCGTATATATTATATCCGTAAAATTCATCAATTGTTAATCTTCATCCATCTTCTATGCATTGTTGTGTTATATGGCTTCAATCATCAGCTATTGCTTGAGTTTTAGTTGCATCTTTAGTTTTCGATTTTCATTTTATAAACTTGAGTTAAAAATTTGAGTGATAACTAGAATTTGTGATAAAGTTTTTGTGATTATAGCAAATAGATGGAATGATGCAATTTACAATGCATCTAATGTGTATGATATAAAAAACAATTGGTCCGTGTTTCCATGTGGCACGAAGACACACCTCGTGTCTCCGTTCTTAACCTAGAAATTTGATCAACAACGTCTATGTCATTATTGAGTCTTGGAATGATCTGGTACTGAGTCGCTCGATAGTCTCTCCCACCAAAATCACCAGTTCATGATGTAAATCATTTCTTTGAATGTGTAAAGAATCTAGGACTTCACAAATCCTTTCAATAAACCCCACGAAAGTATTTATTTCTTTCAACAAATCTCTTTTATTGTCAAAATATACAGATGGGGAACAGGAAAAGTAACCCAAAACCCTATTTACCATTATGTTAAGTTCCAAGAAACATGCATACCATCGAACCCACAAGCTAATCTCTCATTTAGAAATGATGTTGTGAATAATAAAAAGACATTTGAGGGCAACGTAAGGGCTGTGGGTTCCAGTCATTCGTATCAATCTAATCAAGAATTCAAGGTATGCTAACTACTTCATTTCCCTTTCCCTCAATTTAAGGTAATTGATATTTTGTTGTTTTGAGGTAAAATTTGAATGATTGAGTATGTGCTTAGTTAGATTGTGTTTGTGAAGTGCAAAAATTATGGTCTTGATTTAGAACTTAATCTATTCAAATCTTAGGAAAAATAGGTTGTATTTAAGGTGTTTGGTAAAATGACTAAGTGGGAAATTAGTGTATAATTAGGCTTAAACTAGCAATTGGGTTGATTGAGTTAAAAATCTTGTGCTACATGTGGGAAATCTTTAACATTTATTGTTTACTCAGCCCCTTCACTATTTAAAAAAAAAAAACAGAAATTCTGTGTGCTATACAAAGATGTCTTCCGTCTCCGTGCGTGCATGGAGGCTCCATGTGCGTCATTTTTTTAATACATTTTCTTCCTTTTTTAGCTAACATTTTAAAACTATGAACTCAAACAAATTATATAATATTTTATTTAAAACAAAAGAATTCAACATTTTCACCACTTTTTTAATAAAGAGCCCATGTTGTAAATTTAATATATTGCTTCTTATTACATGGTAATCTTTATTCATTAATTTCTTTTAGTTATTGCTTCAATCATTTATTCTTTATAAACAATACATTATCTTTTTTTTACCTGTTTATGAATATGTTTGGACTAAATAAATTAAATTCGGTGTAATGTGGCTGAAGTTTTTATTCCCGTCGTAACTTTAGTTTTATTAATTTAGTTATCTTTTTCCAGATATTTTAATTCTGAACATGGAACCACGTAGTTTGTTATGCTAAACCTTTGAAATCAATATTTTATGATATTTTTATTTTCTGTCATGTATATTGAGAAGTGTAACTAAATTAAATGATTTAGACTTATACTGGAATGTAGTTATAAAATGGTTCATTGATTTCTTGGCCATTGCATGTATAGGCACTAACACAACGAATAAAATAGAGATTTCCCTTAGCAAGTTGCTTTTCCTGTTAAATTTCAAGGAATTGCTTTTGGTGAAACATATATAATATACATCAAATAGTTGATACATGAATTCTACATGAATTTAAGGATAATGTGGTTGCCTATACTATCTACATTTTAATTACTCAATGTATATCTATAAAAAATAAATAAATAAAAGAAGTATTACATAGTAAATTATTTTGTTGTATATTCCTTTAGGGATATGCTTATTTAGTTAAATGAAAGATTTGAAGATTTCTATGTAACTTTGAGTAAATTGCAAATTATGCATTGACAACTTGCTAAATTCTTAAAGAAACTTTTGATAGCGATAGAACTTTTAAAAATTTAGGTCGTTACAATTTGGTATTAGAGTTTATGTTTCACTTTTCTGTAGACTCATATATATTTTAAAATTTAATTGAAATGTTTAAAAAAAAAAGGTAAAAAGTGAACAGTGCACATTATTGTTCACAATGAAAAGTGACGCCACTGTGAATAGTAACCTTAACTTTGCATGGTATTTGTTACTAATTAATAATTTTCTTAAGATATATAAATTTAAAGATATGATGTAAATTTTGTTTAAGTTCATAAATATGTAAGAATTTGAATGATTCTTGGCATTCAAAGACCACCGATCGACCACCCTCATACAACCTTAAGATATGTAATAAGTAAGGAAATAAATGATTATTCAAATCTTTTGTGTAACTTTACATTTTCTATTGTCTACTTATAGATTTCACGATAAGTACATTTTTTTTTGCCGTACTTATATTTTTACATACCATTTTTATAGCATGATATCCTTGTCTATGTAAATGTATACTCGAGTATGAAATATGCCATGTCACCATTTATGAGAATGTAAGCATCGTATTTTAGGTTTGGTGTTTGTATGTGACGAATGATATTTTTTTTTAAGGAAGTGGCACTACCTACGCAGACATTAGATGCGGGACTTACTTCAAGTGATACAAGAACCGAGCGGGCAAAGTCAAGTATCGTCACCACGAAATGCATCGACACTACAAAATGCACCTCTGCATGTTCTTGGAGATACCTTAGTGGTTAAGCAATTTTGTAGGTACAAGCCTCCTACTCTTGATGGTGGTTTCGACCTATTGGCCATTGAGGAATGGATTAGAAGTCTTGAACGCATCTTTTGACATATTACATGTACAGATGTATAGAAGGTACTATGCACATAATTTATGTTAATTAGAGCAGCCAGTCACTAGTAGGAGTCTACCTCACCCACTAGGGCCAAAGAGCAATAGTTTAATCTGAATTGGGCTTAATTTAAAGATGAGATGATGCTAAAGTACTTTCTAAAGACTTTAAGTGACTTCAAGGAATCAGAGTTTTTGCAGCTGAGATAGGGAAACATGTCACTTACTGATTACGAGAGGAATTTCGACCAGCTTTCAAAGTATGCCCTACACTTAGTATATACAGAAGGAAAGAAGGTCAAGAGATTCAAACATGGACTACACCTGAAAAATCAGCATGATCATTATGTCTTATCGTTTCACATCATACCGTGAAATGTTGGAGACGGCTTATGCTATTTCATACCAAGACTACATTTGAACAATATTCTTATCAGAGTCTTACGGAAAAAAGAAAGTGGAATGACCAGAACAAAGAAATACGCAATTGGCAGAGTAAGAGACCAAACACAGGATTTCATTTTAGTATAATGAGTGAGAGTATTACACCATGTTCTAAGTGTAGTAAACTCCATAGGGGTGAATGCTTATATGTGAAGAACATGTATTTTTCGGTGTGGTAAGCCAAGACATATTGCTTTACACTAAACAAAGCCTCCACGAAAGAAAGATGATGACCAAGATAAGAACCCAAAGGAAAGGCTGGAGTTTTTACTAAATCAGTAGGAGGCTGAACAGGATCCAAATGTGATAGTAGATATTTTATTATTATGTAATGTGCCTACTTATGTTCTTTTTAACTCTAAGGCTACACATTCTTTTATTTGTGCATCATTCGTCGCTAAATCTAACTCTATATGTGTGAAAACATGTATTTTATTATTATCTGATGTACTTGCTTATGTTCTTTTTTACTCTAGGGCTACACATTCTTTTATCTCTGCATCATTCGTTGCTAAGTCTAACACTGTATGTGTGAAAATGGATAATGAATTAGAGGTTAACATCCCTTTAGGAAGTAGTCTTTGCACAAATCAAATAATTAAGGCTATGATGTTAGAGATTGACGGAAAGGTACTACGGGCGAACTTATACCTTTTAGACATGAAATATTTTGACGTGATATTAGGCATGTACAAGTTGGGATTCAATCACGCAACCATCCGATGTCACGAGAAAGAAGTGTTATTTTATAGGCAAGCAGAAAAAGAGTTCTGTTTCTTTGGAGCAAAGCTCAAGTCTTTACCCCGCCTTTATCAGCTTTGCAAACGGAGAAAATGTTTAGGAAAGACTCATGTCAGGGATTCTTAGTTAATATAATCAGTTCCCAACATATAGAAGCAACAGTTAATGATATTGAAATTGTGCGAGACTTTGTGGATGTATTTCCACAAGATTTACATGGCATTCCATGAGATAGGCAAGTGGAATTTAAAAATAACTTGGTCCCCGGAGCGGCACCAATATCTAAGGTTATGTATAGATGGCACCTAAAGAACTAAAGCTACAATTGGAAGAGTTGCTGGAAAAAGATTTTATTTGACGGAGTGTATTTCCATGGTGCACTCCAATACTCTTTGTGAAGAAGAAGGATGGGCATCGGCTACTAAGAATTAAATCATCTAACCATCAAAAATAGACATCCGCTTTCAAGAATAGAAGACTTATTCGACTAATTAAGAGGTATAAAGGTGTTTTCTAAGATTAACTTGAGGTCAGGGTATCATCAACTGAAGGTCAGGTAAGCAATGTACCAAAAACTGCATTCAAAATTTGTTATGGGCATTATGAGTTTACCGTCATGCCTTTTGGTTTGACCAATGTCTCAACAGTATTTATGGACCTAATTTATCATAGCGTTTATTGACAACATACTTGTACGCTTCAAAAATAAGAAGTAGCATAAGGAACAACTCCGAGTAGTACTTGAAACTTTGAAGAATGAGAAGAATTGAGATAGACAAAGTTAAAGTAGAAGTAATAGTTAATTGACCTAGAGCGACCAATGTGGGTAAAATTCATGATTTGTTGGGATTGGCCAAATATTATAGGAGATTTATAGAGGGCTTCTCAAAAATAGCAGGCCAATGACCTACTTGACTAGAATGGGTGTGAAGTTTCACTAGACGAAAAAACGTGAAGAATGTTTTCAAAAACTTAAGCAAAGATTAGTCTCAACTCCCATATTGACGATACTTGAAGGTTTGGATGTGTTTGTAATTTATAACTTTCTCTAAGCAAGACTTGAGCTATGTTTTGATACAACATGGAAAGGTGATTGCTTATGCTTCAAGACAGTTGAAGCACTGTAAGCAGAACTATCCAACGCACGACTTGAAGCTTGTAGCGATAGTTTGCTCCTTAAAGATATGGTGTTTCTATCTATATAGAGAGATGTGTGATATTATATGGATCATAAGAGTCTTAAATACTTCTTCACACAAAAGAAATTGAATATAAGACAAGAGATTGTTGGAGTTAGTGAAAGATTATGACCATACGATTCTTTACCATCCGGGTAAGGCAAACGTAGTCGCATATACTCTTTAACAGGAAGACGGTATTGCAGTTAATAGTTTTACCCATGATACAAGAACATTTGATAAAGGAAGTTGAGAAATTGAGATGAGGAGTCATCACACCACCGCTCAAACTTCAGCGAGAATACGTCATTAATGACTTGACCTACCTTAAGGGACCGAATCAAGGAAGCACATAATAAGGATCTATTTCTGTAAAGTATTAAGGCTAATGTTGGTACAAACAAATGAATAGGATTTAAAATATCTGCAGATAAAGCATCAAATTGGTATTGTAGCTTATCGACTTGCTTAATTACCTAAATTGGCAGCAGTATACAATGTGTTCCATGAATCCATGCTCATAAAATACATTTATGAGTTATCAGACATAGGAAGTACAAAAAGACTTATCATGTAAAGAAATTTCGACGATAATTTTGGATAAAAATGTGCGCCACCTAAGAAATAGAGAGGTCCTTTTGGTCGAAGTTCAATGGCAAAATCATTGACCGACGAGTCAACTTGGAAGAATGAAGATGAGCTTAAAACCAAATACTTAGAACTCTTTGATTATCCAAGGTAATTTTTTGAGATGAAAATATTTAAGGAATGAAGATTCTAAAACCCTAATAATTTTATGGAATTAATTATTTGTTTTTATATGTTATATAGTTATATCTTGGGAAGTTGAAGGACTAAAGTGAAATAGATTTTAAATTCTTATAATTTTTGGTTAAATAATTAGACCTTTGATAGAACGGGTTTTATATATTGATTTCGGGCTCATTGAATACTTCATAATTAATTATACATATTAGACTGTAGAAAAAAGTCAATTTGAATAAACGAAACCCAAGTTATTGAGGTTGAGAAATTTTACCTTTAAATTGATATGATTCTTTAACACACATGTAGAAACGATCTAATGAGCACTGATACTCATACACTAAGTATCGATGACAAATTGACATATCAATTTATTGGTGGATAACAAACTTAACTCAAATTTTGAAATTCACCAATGAATTGATGTGTTATGAGATCGGTACTTAGTATAAGATGAAATCAATACTCATTAGACAATTTCTATCTATAAATATATAATTTATGAACATATAATATTACTATTCAGAATAATTAGGATTAGGCGAAAGATATGACTAACTAATTTCTTGACCAAAAGGTCATTGGGCAAATCACACAAGTGGACTACATACAACTATTTGACCGAGCAAATGGATGAAATGAGATGACATAGGTGATTTGTTCAAATAAAGGTTGACCTATTTAATCTATACAAAGTCATTTATAATGGGTAGGAAACTCGAACCATCGACTTTTACAGCGCAACTTAGGCCAAGAAATTGCTAATGCGAAATAAAATATATAGATGTGCAACAATGGCAAGGGAAGCACCTGAGGACAATAATATGTGTACCCCTTATATTGACGACTTTTTCTCCCCTTCGATTCCAGATGTAGACTTGGTTTTGTTTTTGCCTTTCTAAGAGCCTCCCGCGGACCTAACACGATTAACAATTTTGTCAAAGTGAGCAGTGACTCGGCTCCACCGTGCAACCAATCCAAATTGGACAAGGATGTTCCATAATGCACCTTTATTGTCCCAAGAGTACAAAATAAAGACATTTTATTACAAACTTTATATTGAAACTAAAATAAGAGGTTTGCTAATTGCTTCATATGGTTATTGGACTAAGTATTGTTGAGTAAAATCTACTATATATTCCTCCTGGTACTGCACGATAGAGGCAATGCTGCAAGGATAGGCAAGGAATGAGTCAATTAGTAGTATAAACATTTATAATACTGAAACAACAAACAAATTTCGAAATGCAATTAGAAGTCTAAAGTCATCCTCGCAAATCCTATTCTAAGATTCCAATGCATGTATCACGCTTTTGGAAAGATAACCATGACCTGCAACTGACTTTCGGACAAGGTTGTTCAACACAATTAATTTCATATGGTGTGGCAGAGATTGCCACAATCATCCGCGTTGGAATAAACAGTCTCAGATAACACCAACAATATAATAGAAATTAAAGAACATGAAGGATTTTTCGCCCTTAAACCTGAATGTTCACCCGTGAAAGGGCTAATCACCACATTGAGTATTCATCAAAGTGATTATATCTCTAATCCACTAGAAATCAACAAAGATTATCAGTACAAGAGTCACAATACAAAAATCCAAATGGATTTAGCCCTGAGACCCAATTTTCTTATCTTAAGAAATCTCAATCCAATTACACAAAGTAACCAAATGTTACTGCTCAATCAAGAATAGAATCACCACAATTACAAAGCAATCTGCACTAGACTTCACCAAAAATATATAGAACCAACAGACTACAGACAAAAAGCAAATTTTTTTAGAGAGATAACAAAGAGAGTAGAAAATAAGAGAAAACCCTAGACGATATCTCGAACCTTTAGCAAATGAAGAGTGAAACCAAATAATACAAAAGGTCAAAAGCATCCAATGGTTACATCACTTCCAAATGGCATCATCACAGCCTTTAAAATTAATAACTAAAGTCGCATTTGAGAATGCAGTCGGGTTACATTCCATCAATTTGGGCTCTCTAAATTGGGTTGCATCATTGGGCCCAAAGTGTTTGAGCATAATGTTTAACAATCAGCTAAGGTGAGTCTAAATTTTAAGGTATATCAGCAAATGCTCTCTTCAACTCCAGTAGAATCACGGAGTGCTCCAACAAATTAACCCAACTTCACTAACTTTCTTACATATTAAACCTTCCATTGGTATTCTATGAAGTACCCAATACTTCACCAAACTCCAGAATTTTTCAAGACACAATCTATACAGCTAAAAAATAGCTATAAGAAAAACAAACATTGTTGAACCACCTGATCTCAAAACATAAACAAATAGATATAGAACATACTTATTCATTTAATTTTCAACATGTCCCCTCCTTAAGGACGTAACATAACCACAATATTTTATAAATGGGTGACAATAAAACTTCTAGCCCGAATTCATATACAACCAAAAAGAGAAGGAACTCACTACTGGCACCAACAAAATTAAGTTATCTAAACATATAAGCATATATTTAACCAAAAAGAGAAGGAACTCACTAGTGGCACCAACAAAGGCCAGCGAGAAGTAGAATGCAAAGAGGGTGATTTTTGGGGCAGACTTGGATTTGGTAATGAAATACAAAAAAAACCCAGATAAGGAAACATAGAAAATGCAAATAGCTGTGAGGCTATGCTCTTTGAATCAATGTTGGGTGCCCATGGCATGGATTCACCGGCAAAATAAATCCATTACACAAACCCTTTTCCCTTTCTGTAAATTCTTCTCCTTTCGTATGCAATTTCAGTTTCTGTACAGTTCTTAAATTGCCTCCTGGGAAATAGATGAGGTTCTTTGTTGCAGAGATTCCGGTGGAAATAACTACAATTGAGCAACAAGTAAGAAGATGAAAACCCCATAAAATTAGAGTTCTTGAAAGGGGATTTTTTTTCAGTGGAAGGAGGTCGATACCTCCGAGATTTTATTAAT
>CAIGRH010077329.1:0-12727 GCA_903798295.1 Fraxinus nigra
CCTGGATGAGTAGCACTACTCAAAATAAAAAATGAAAAAAAAAATAATTTACTCAAAGATTCTACGGAAAAGTTGATTGTACAAGGGTTTATCGATTGGATTAATTATATTTTTTGTAAAAAATGATGTAAGGTCTTGCTAAGTATAAATTTAGTAAACGAAGTGATAAACGAGACCATATATGTTGCCAAACTCCCCTTAGTTTTTGAATTCTAATGGCAATATTTTCTTTATTTTTCCCCTAAAATGGAAAGTTGAGTACCTTTATGTGGCAAAGAATTTAATGCGCTTTATGTAAATTTTACAGGCACATAAACTAAATTCATTTCGATAATAGTAAATTTCAATAAAGGTAAAGTTTGGACCAAGAATTTGTTAATACTTAGTTTTGTTAAGTGTGCTTAACATCTTATGTGTTTCAGTCCAATTATGCCAGCCCAATTACCTTTGATGAGTGTGACCCGAGTAGTCCATTACTGCACATTCTCACACCCGGGTAGTCCATTAAAGCACGATTTTGGTTTGTTGGAACAAGTTGGCTGAGATTATGACACGTGGTGCTGACACAAACGTTGGATGCATGATGACTCTTCAAGTCTCCAGACTCATCCATTTGCCAGACCATTCATTCACGCTTTCCTAAGGTTTTCTCTCCTTCAATATTTTCTGTATTTTCTCTCTTATGAAAACTCTTGGTTTTCACTCTGTAATCGTGAGGGTAGATAATCTTGGTGATATCTAGTGTAGATTACAGTTTTTGGTTTGTGTTTTCTTCTGATTTTCGGTGAGCAGAAGTTTTGGTTACTTGGTGTTATCTATAAAAGGGAGAAAATGAGAGTTTAAGACTGAGGGTTGATTCGAGTGATTCTTGGGTTTCTAATTCTTGTATTTGATAAACTAATTCTAGTGGATTAGAGCGTTATTCATTTAGGTGAACGTTCAACGGGTGAGTAGTCAAAATATTTGGTGAAGATCCAGGCCTACGGGCGAAAAATCCTTCATGTTCATTTTATTCTTGTTGTTTTGGCAATTTCTGGGACTGTTTAATACCAACAGTGGTATCAGTGCCCCTCGATATGTGTCTGGAAGCCTTCGATCTTAAATTTTTTGGGCTTTCTTGGCAAGCTGGTAGCTGACCTTCACGGATCTGTACTGTGGAGGCTTGATCTTCAATTTTTGGTGCAAGTAAAATAGTTTGGTTTTCACTATTTTACACTTGCACTAAGATGAGTCTGGTAACATGTTTTAAACCCTATATTGGTTGTTATTTTTCGAATTCATTAGATAACTGAGCGTTCTTGGTTGAAACCCACTTTGATCTTCCTTTGTCTAAGGTTTCATGTGAAAACCCTAGAATCTGAGAGGACAAGGTTTAACGGTTTCTTCAAGATTATCCTCTAGTTCTGTTATTCGAATTATTAGATATTGTGATTTGTTACTTGAGACACTTGCTTACTCTGTTTGCATCACTTTGTAAATATTATGGAATGCTAAAGGAGACTTCAGTCTCTAGAGTAAAAAGATGAAGGCACTTCTAATGGAACAAAAATGTGCTAAAGCCTTAGATAAATCTTGGGGTGTAGAAACTACTCAAACTAAAAGGATTAAACAAGTTGAAATTGCTTGGAGTACCATATTTCTGCATTTATCTGACAATGTGATTAGAGAAGTAGGTGACACTACTACTGCAGCAGAAATCTGGACTAAACTTGAATCTTTGTATAAAACTAAAACTCTACAATAAATGTTACTTGTGGAAACAATTTTTCAGTTTTAAGTTTGACTCCACTTGTGATCTTGAAAACAATTTGGGAAGATTTAATAAACTGTCTCTAGATCTCACCAATAGTGGTGAAAGACTATCTGATGACCAAAAATTTGTAGCCCTACTATCATCCTTACCTGATAAGTACAAGAAATTAAAAAATGCTCTTGAATATGAAAGAACCTCTATTACAGTTGATGATATTATGTTTTCTTTAAGGAATAAAGAACTTGAGTTTAAAAGTGAAGCAAAAATCTCCATTATTGAAGTAGGTTATAACATAAAAGGCAAGTATTCCTTCAAGAAGAACAATAATCAATTCTCAAACTAGAATTTTGGATAACCAAAAGAGCATACTGGAAATTTCTCAAAAGGAAAAGTTAAATTCAATAAGTTTGATAGTAAGGCTAAAGGAAAAAATATGTTATTTTTTGTGATAAAATGGGTCATTATATAAAAGATTGTGTCAAGAGGATTGATGAATTGAAAAACTGTAATAAAGTTGAGGGTGGAGTTGTAATAGCTTATGAAGAAGCTACAGCCATAAATGGACAAGTCTNAGTATTCCTTCAAGAAGAACAATTATCAATTTTTAAATAAAAAATTTTGGAAAATCGAAAGATTATTCTAGAAATTTCTCATAGAGATAAGTTAAATTCAATAAGTTTGATAGTAAGGTTAAAGGAAAAAATATGTTATTTTTTGTGATAAAATGGGTCATTATATAAAAGATTGTGTCAAGAGGATGGATGAATTGAAAAACTGTAATAAAGTTGAGGGTGGAGTTGTAATAGCTTATGAAGAAGCTACAGCCATAAATGGACAAGTCTATGTGACATGTCAATCATCCGTTGAAGATTAATGGATCTTAGATTCAGGGTGTACTTTTTATATGACCACATGTAAAAAGTACTTTACTGAATTCTTGGAGATCAATGGAGGACAAGTAATAATGGAAAATGATTTTTCTTGCAAAATTAAAGGAATTGGTAAAAAAAATTGAAACTTAATAATGGGAATGAACTGGTTCTGAACAAGATCAGATACATTCCCAGCTTAAATCCGTAGGTACACTTGATGATGAAGGTTTTAACATAATAATTAATAAATGTACTTTGATACTCCAAAAGAATTTTGCAAAACTTGTTCAAGTTGAAAAACCAAATGGGATTTATATTTTGAAAGTTTAGCATCAAAAGAATTAGTCCATTACTGCCACCATCACACAGTCTGATAAATCTGAAATATGGCATAAAAGGCTAGGACACATCAGTGATAAGAATATGTATATTCTTAAGAAACAATGACGTTTATGAAATGAAAATATTGCAAAAGTATCTTTTTGTGAACATTGTATATATGGAAAGCAAAAGAAATTACCTTTTGCTACAGGTACACTTAAATCAAAATCTATATTTGATTACCTGCATGCTGATCTATGAGGACCAACTTCTGTGAATACTTATTTTGGCTTTAAATATTACCTCCTGATTGCTGATGATTTGTCTAGAAAAAGTTGGAGCATACTTTTGAAAAATAAATCTGATACTTTTCGAAATTTTGTTGCTTGGAAAACTCTTGTTAAGTAAATAAGAAGGTTAAAGCTCTTAGAATCGACAATGGCCTTGAATTTTGTAATGAAAAGTTTGACAGTTTTTGTAAAGACAATGGGATTCTTAGACATAGGACTGTCACCTATACCCTACACCAGAATGGTCTTGCTGAAATTATGAATATGACTCTTTTAGAAAGAGTTAGGTGTATGTTAATAAGCTCAGGCCTTCTAAAATTATTCTGAGGAGAAGATGTCAAAACTGCATCATATTTTATAAATAAATGTCCTACAAAATCCTTGAATTATGACACTCTGGACCATGTTTGAAACAGTTAGCCTGCTGATTATTCTAAACTTGAGATTTTTAGTTGTGCAGCCTATGTACATCAAAATGAAGGGAAACTGGAGCCAAGGTCCATAAAAGGTGTTTTCTTAGGGTATGGTGAAGGTTTCAAAGGTTATAGGGTCTAGTTGAGGGACCACAGAGGTTATATGTCACTATAAGTAGAAATATTGTCTTTAATGAGTTAGACATGCCCTGCATTAAGGAAAAAAAGGTTGCTTCCACTGAAACTGATCAAAATAAAAACATTATTCAAACTGAATCTCTTCCAGCTGATTTCAATACTGGAAATGAAGATCAGTTTGAGGTGGAGCATGAACCTGAACAGGAGGTTACTAAACCTATTTTTGAAACTGAACTTGATCATCACTTAAATTCCTTAGAAGACTATCATTTGGCTAGGGATATAACTAGAAGGGAAATTAGGCCACTTATAAGATACAATGAACCTGATTTTATCATTGCACTTGACATTCAATTTTTTTTGGAAAGTGAGCCTACCTTATATGAAGAGGCTATTGAAGGAAAAAATGCTAATATGTGGCTTGAAGTCAAGAAAGATAAAATGCAGTCTTTGGAGAAAAATAAGACTTGGGTCTTAGTCAATAAATCAAAAGGAGAAAAAATTATTGACTGTAAATAGATCTATAGGATTAAGGAAGGCGACCCAAAGGATAGAAATGTTAGATTCAAGGTCAGGTTGGTTGCCAAGGGGTTTAACCAAGGTGAGGGAATTGACTATAATGAAATATTTTCTCCGATAGTCAAGTATACCTCCATAAGAATTCTGCTATCTATTGTTTCTTAATTTGATTTTGAATTGGAATAATTAGATGTGAAAACTGTATTTTTGCATGGAAATTTATATGAAAAATTTATATGGTCCAACCTAAAGGTTTTGAACAAAAAGGTAAAGAAAGTTGTGTGTGTTTTCTGAAAAAATCACTTTATGATTTAAAACAAGCACCTCGACAATAGTATATCAGATTTGATACTTTTATAAAATGTCTTGATTTTAATAAAAGTGAATATGATCCATGTTTTTAACAACTTTTATAAAATGTCTTGATTTTAATAAAAGTGAAAATGATCCATGTTATTACTCTAAAGGAAAAGGAGGTCCAAAATCTTATTATCTCTTGCTTTTTATGTTGATGATATGTTGCTTGTTAGTTGTGATATAACTGAAATTAATAACATTAAGCAAAAATTGAAGCAAGAATTTGAAATGAAGGACCTAGGTATTGCAAAAAGAATTTTAGGAATGAAGATTAGGAAAAACAGATCTAATCACACATTGTTTCTCACTCAACATGCATATATTTTAAAAATATTGACTATATTTTCTATGAATGAGGCTAAAGGTGTTACATTACCTCTTGGCAGTCACTTTAAACTTTCTGTGGAACAATGTCCCAAATCTGAAATTGAAAGAAGTAGAATGGGTAAGGTTCCTTATGTAAATGTCATTGGTTTAGTTATGTATGTAATGGTCTGAACTAGACCTGATCTTGCCTTTGCCATAAGTACCTTAAGCAGATATATGAGTAATCCATGTGAATATCATTAGGAAGCATTGAAATGGATGTTAAGATACTTAAAAAGAACTTCAGATTTAGGTTTGATGTTTTGTAATAGTAAAACTGGAATTCAACTTAAAAGTTTTGTTGATTCTGATTTTGCTGGTAATTGTGATAATAGAAATTCTATATCTGTATATGTTTTTACTGTTAATAATACCTACATAAGCTGGAAATCATAGCTGCAAAAAATAGTGCTCTGTCTTCCATAGAGGTTGAGTATATTGCAAACACAGATGCTGTGAAAGAAGGTATTTGGTTGAAAAAATTGTTGGATGAAATTGGCTTCTCTGGTAATAATGCTACTGTATATTCTGATAGTCAGCCTGCTATACACCTTACTAGAAATCTAGTTTTTCTTGATAGGACAAGACATATAGATGTCAAATTTCATTTTATAAGGGATATTATAGAGAAGGAAATTATAAAAATTGAAAAGATTTCTACTAATTGTAATCCAGCAGATATGGGAACTAAAATACTTCCTTTACAAAAATTTAGGGGTTGTTTAAATCTCCTAAATGTTATTACTAACTAATATTTTTGCAGGTACCCCGAGTAAACGGAACCAAAGTATTAACCTCTAATCCACATGAAACCCGATGATGTTAAGCAAGGTGGAAATTGTTAAAAGTGTGCTTAACATCTTATGTGTTTCAACCCAATTACCTTTGATGAGTGTGACCCGAGTAGTCCATTACTGTACATTCTCACACTTTACTTAAAACACGATTTTGGTTTGTTGGAACAAGTTGGCTGAGATTGTGACACGTGGTGCTAGCACAAACGTTGGATGCATGATGACTCTTTAAGTCTCCAGACTCTTCCATTTGCCGACGATTCATTTACTCTCTTCCAGGGTTTTCTCTCCTTCGATATTTTCTGTATTTTCTCTCTTATGAAAACTCTTGGTTTTCACTTTGTAATCGTGAGGGTAGATAATCTTGGTGATATCTAGTGTAGATTACAGTTTCTGGTTTGTGTTGTCTTCTGATTCTTGGTGAGTAGAAGTTTTGGTTACTTGGTGTAAGCTGTAAAAGGGAGAAAATGAGAGTTTAAGGCTGAGGGTTGATTTGAGTGATTTTTGGATCTCTAATTCTTATATTTGATAAACTCTGTTCGATTCTAGTGGATTAGAGCGTTATTCACTTAGATGAATGCTCAATGGGTGAGTAGCTAAAATACTTGGTGAACATTCGGGCCTACGGGCGAAGAATCCTTCGTGTTCATTTTATTCTTGTTGTTTTGGTAATTTCTGGGATTGTTTAATATCAACAAGTTTTATAGGTGAAGGATATATATCTGTGCATGTTACATATGAAGTTGGTAAAACACCATGCAGGTGAAAAAAGGGATAAAAGAAAACAAGGTAACTGATATATATAATTTTATTTCCTTTTATTTTTTCAGGTACAATTATATTGACTAAAGTTTCAAGCTCATAAAACGTCATATTTGGAGCCTACAAAATTCTGAGCTTGATGCCGAAACCTCTCTTTCTAGCTTTTCTGCTTTCTCCTCCTGGCCAGGAGTCGGATTTCGTCTAGCTGGAGGAGCCGAACAGACAGGCAAGACGGATCGAATTTGAACCGCTGGTGCCATGGAACCGGCATGTGATGTGCCCCTGACATTTTTCATGCCATTGAACAATGGTAGACGTAGAGCTGGATAAACTGCATTCCTTGGCGTTGAGGCTGGAGAGGAAATGGCCGATCCTCCTGGAATGAATCTGGTCGAGGACACTTCATCAGCAGTTCCCCTCAACGTGGCATGGGGTGGATGTGCCAAGGGACCTCTTGTTGGGCTCATAGAACTAGCCATTGCACTGTACGGGTGCCAAACACTAGATGATAAATGTGGCCCAATTTCAACTGGGAGCGTCTCTATTGACCTTTTATGAGTAAATTCTGATGATATTTGATTATATTCTTCATTTAGGCTGGCTTCTGGCTGATTGGAGTTTCTGATGTCATGGACGGATATTCCCTTTCTGACTTCACCTTTCTCACGTGGAAATTCTTCCCTTCTGAAGCTGGGATTATCACTGAAGGGTTCACAATAGTCAGGAGCTTCAGTTGGCATTAAGGATATATTAGATGGGGTAATCGCCTTCCACTGAGCAGAGTTGGCATCATTGATAACCCGGGTTTCTTCACCTTCTTCACCCTGCGCATTTTCTTGTATCTCTTCTATAGTAACTCGTGAATTAATCCCAAGTGGACGAGGCAATAGATCATTTGAAACATAGAAAACTGGGCTAAATTCTGGTAGAAACGAGGTAAGTTCTCGTGCCCCTGCAAAGGAATACAAACTGGTTTCTGGCCTGAATACAGAAGGTGCAAATGGAAAAAATTGGAGTCTCTGCTGCTGAAAAACTTGATGATTCCAACTAGGGTAAATGGCCACTTCAGGCAAGAAATTAGGATACATGAATGTATGCTGCTGCATTTCATAGAACGATAAGCCGGTGTTATATTGAGTCACGTCCCTCCTAATTGCAGAATATTCTTGCCTTACCTGGCACCTCTCTTTATGTGCTGATTTTCTCGTCTCAGGTAATTTTAAACGAGCGAGATATCGAGCAACAGTTACTTGTTCTTGCTCATCCTTGCCTCTGAGGCCTGATACAGAAGAGCAAGATTCTTGCTGCGCTGCTGCATGAGAGAATAATAGTGAGTATATGTAATTCATTTAATTTTCCATAAATGAGTCTTGTAAGAAATAACACAGAGAGAGAAACAAGAAAAGCTAAGTTACATATGACACAAGGAACCCTGAATAAAATCCATGTATCAAAATATAAATGCTAATGGTCTCAGTAAGTTGCATGGGTACTGAAGCCATTTTGACACACAGCGAGACCTAATTGGCTCCCTGTCTTATAGTTGTAGAAAGGATATTGAAAGAACAAGAACCTGAAGAAAACAAGCATCTTATCACATCAATCAAGAAAGTTAGCTTCGGTTTCACATAGTTCGCCTAAAAATGTATCAGTCCAGTGAAGATTGGCTGAGGGCAGTTCTAGCACGAATAAGTTGGTAAAAAAGGACACTTAGAAGCTAGTTAAGGGGGAGTAGACAATGGACGACTAAGCCAGCCGGATTGGGTAGGGAAACATGTATAGTTCACATGATTTTGGGGTTTGGGGCTAGAGGTTGATTGACGACCATGCTTTGACAGGTTGTGGTGGAGTACTCTTATGATAGATTCCATCTATTATTTCTCCCTATTCTTGAGGGAGTGATCTGGATTAATATGGGTGGAGATAAAGGTCAAAGCCATCTAAAGAAAATTGACTTTATTATTGTAGATGTCCGTTTTTGACAAAAAATTCAGGGTGAACTATGCAGTATTTGATATTTGTTGCCACTTTTTTACATACAGAATGAAACTGGGAGCACTTGATAATACACATACAGTTTTTCAAGGAAAACCAGGCAGCCATTGCAGCACATTTCTGAGCTTGCTTTTTGGTTTTGGAAGGCTCTCCTGCAAAAGTCATTCCATTGAGCTCGACTGTGCAAGTAAATACAGGAGCGTAGGCTGGTCCAGAGCGGACAGTAGTATAAACAGGAAGCTTGAACCCTGCCCTGTGAGCGGTCTCCTGAAGTAAGTTTTTGTAAATTCCAGTTTCATCCTGCATTACAGAAGATTGCAAAAAGATAATGAAAGAATTGGACAATTTTCTAATAAAGAAAATAGGAAGTGTAGTGTTAATTTAATTTTTCAGCAATGCTAAAAATGAATTTTAAAATTATGCGACTCAACACTGTAGTCAAAAGATATTGAGGACTCGTCACTTCATCTGGCTTATCCTGCAGAATCCAAGCATTTCCCCCCTTTTCTCTATGCCGTTGTTTGGGTCCTGTGGTGGGAAGAAGATGAAAGAAATTTGCATTTACTTATAGATGTGCCGATTGCAATGGTCTACTTTGTGAAAATATGGCAAAAATCGTTCCAAATGCAATGCATTAGGAAGACATACGCTGCACGTTTGGTACGCAGTATTATGAACAAGATTTTACCTTCCAATCCAATCCTCCTTGCCAAACATGCTAACAGAGTTTCAATTTCCAACAAGATAATAAATGATAGACTCTCATTTATATACTGGTTAGTAATTAGTTTATCTGCTTTTGGGGGGTTAAATTATATACAGTGAATAGTACTAGTAAGTGTAAAAAATATACTAGTAATTGATGCTCAAAGAATTGAATTGGTGAAAAAATTTGAATTACCAAAATGGAACATTATCTTCAGTTATTGGTGAATTTCAGAAGTAGTCTGTTAATCCATAATTTAAACACAATAATATTGGCAATGATTACAAGAAGCACTGTAAATTCATATTTGCCAACGTCTATGTTGGTTGCAATAGAGTGAATGAACATCTAAAATTCAGTGACATGATCGAATACTATGAAACCTGAGAAAATGACGTACCAAGAGAACGAAAATATTAATTATCACAAGTTCGGGAAATACCAAAACTCTTGCAGTTAGTGCTCTTGACGGGCCTCTTTGTGAAAGCAATCTAAGTGCAACCTCAGCTGCTGCATGTTCTGCTTGTCTCAAATTAGAGCAAAAGCTTGGACTCTCAAAGATTTCACCGTTGAAATTAACCTTTGCCTTAAAACGAGGGGCATGGTCAGGTCCCTCTCTTACACAGGAATAGGATGGAAAGTTGAAACAGCTTCTCTGAGCCAATTCTTGCAGTTGATTCTTAAACATCCCGGCTAGGTGAAACTACCATAACAGTCACCTAGAAAAACAACTATCATTCCAAAAAAAAAAAAAAAAATAGAACTCGAAATGAATCACATGTGAAAAGTGTAAAATTATCCAAATTAAGGATAAAGAAAAAGGGAATATAGCTCGCATACTAGCATTTTGAAGAACAGACAGAGAAAAAGAAAAGTCGAGTTTCGTACTAAAAAATGCATGATTGATTTACCAAACCAGAAGCCACATAGCATGATCAAACCATGGAAATAAAAGAACTTTTGAGATTAAAATAAAAGAACCTACAGGACAATGGCAACGCAAACATAACCATACAAATTCATCTACCTGTTGTCAGCCACGGAGGTTGGAAAAGCTCAGTGACTCCACCCCTTGCAGTATAGCTAAGACACCCATTCTCGATTGACAAGCTTAAAAAGTTGCTAAGACAAGAGCCGAAACACTTGCAAGTAATGAAGAGAGAATTAAGAGAACCATACTCCTTTGAATAAAACTCTCCGGTATGGTTATGCACACCCAAATTCTCACTTGACCCTCACACAAATTTACCCTCATTTCTTGGTACTTCCAAGCAACGTGCCATTACACCAAGATTTTTTGAAGCAATTTTTCAAAGTGAAATGCAGAAGAAATCTAATGATCTAACATCCCAGAAAAAGCCTGATGAGTAAGGCGAAAAAGGAAGACAAATATTTGAGAACATCATAACCACCAGTAGATATCAAGTTTGGATAATATCAAACAAGACATTAATCAATATCAATCCAAGTCTTTAATTAAGCATAGCTTGCAGCTGCATTAACCAACTACCAAAAATTAATTGTCTGGGGATTATTGAACAGACACAGTATTAACTGCATTTATTTAATCAACATTATTTAGGGAACCATCTTCCGTTTTAATTATTCAAAATCCTAGCTCCATCGACACCGTTGATTATTCCATTACATGCCAACTCATTCAGGATCACAGAACCCGAGGTCCTCTATATCAAATATCAACTTCAAATCCAAATCCATCGCCAAAGATCGAATCATTACTTAAAAAGAGAAAAAGAACAACCTTGAATTTTTGAAGAAAAAAACAGTTATAGTTCAGTACAATAAAACCCACAAATTAATGAGACACGTATTCATGCATTTGATCATAAAAATTAAAGAAAAAGCTGATACAACAACACCCTTTTGTTCAAAATTACATAATCAGAGCCGTACGCCAAAAGAAAAAGGGAAAAGTCTGACCTTTAATGGTAAAGAGTGAATATTTTAATTAAGTGATGGGTGAGTGGCCGGGAAATGACGTCATGTTGGCCGAAAAACTTGAATTTCTTGCGAAGGACGGGTGGGGCGTGGGATCTGTGAAAGGAGAGTAAGTTACTAAAAGGATCTGAACAACAAACTGGATTTTTCAGGGACTTTTTTTTTGATAATGAATGAATGAATTTATGCTATGCATATGTATTTTGCTGACCTCTTTCACTGCAGCACTGCTACTGTGGGGTGGGGGAAAAGAGGAGTTAAATGTCATTATTCACTGAATTTATTCATTCATTGCGTTTTCAACTTTGGAATACTTTCGAATTATTGTTAGGCTTTAACACTTACATTTCATCACTTACTCATCATATTTCATAAATTATTAAACTTTAAAATACTTTCAAACACCGAACTACGTTGCACTCAATTATTGACTCACCATGTTTCAATAATCATTAAATTTATACATCTATTAGACTTTTATTATTGAACTTTAAAAAATACTTTCGAATAATCACTTAAATTCATATTTCTCAAACAAAATTGATTTTTCTATGGGATTCAATCATATCAAGAAAATAATAAACTAAATATCGACTAAATAACAAGACTCCCAATCTAAGACGAGTTGATATTGGTCAATAAAATATAAATTCTGTAGTCATTAAAAACTATGTTCAAGAGAAGAGAAGAATGCTAGTTCCAAATTGACAAAAATCTTTATTTAGATCATAATCTTTCTTTACGTCGATAAAATAAAATAGAGAAATTATTTCTTCATTTTGATTGAGTCATAAATTCAAATAAAAAAATGAAAAATTATAATTTAAACAGACGGTGAATGTTTTGCGTTAGAGTCAATAATATTAGTCAAACTTCAAAAAAAAAATTAGAATTGTCACAAGGTCATTTAAGAGGAGATAATGGCATCGTCTTCATGTATGATATTTTAAACTTCAAAAGTTTTAATTTTTGAACATTTAAATTTAGCGTGTAAAGTTTAGGAACCACTCTAAAACATTTTAAAATTTAATGAGTAAAGCGTGATGGAAATATAAGCTTAGTGATTAATGAATCGTGATAAGTGGGTGATGGAATGTAACATGTTAAGTTTCGATGACCACTTGAAAATATTTTAAAGTTCAGTGACTAATAAAACATGATTAGTGGGTGATGAAGTACAACGTGTTAAATGTTAATGACCACTTGAAAATATTTTAAAGTTTAATGGGTAAAGTGTTATCGATGTGTAAGTTCAATTCAATGACTAATAAAACATTAAAAAAAAGGAAGAAGAAGAATTGATTTTTAGCATAATTTTTTATGAGTAATGATATTTGTATACACCGATGTACATAATGGTGAAATGGAAGAAAGAGAGAGAGAAAAAAAAATTTAGTTATTACTAGTAAGACACACGTGCAATGCACGTGCCATAGTATAGTTTGTTATATGATAGCATAAATATTAAAAAAAACTATTTAT
>CAIGRH010077337.1:0-12434 GCA_903798295.1 Fraxinus nigra
ACCATAAAGGCTGCTCTTAACAAATTTGTGTTGGCCAAAAGCATTTCCGTTTTCAACCCGCAGCCCTGGCCCATGTTATTTCTTATGGCCTTTTCTTTCATTTCTTTATGCCACATCAACTATTTCAAAACCCTATTTTTGACCCTCGCTGAGTAACAAAAGAAATTAAGCTCTCGTTTGAACGACATTATTTTTTACATTCTCATTCTTCTATTCTTTTTTAACAACACATTCTTCAATGAAAAAATATTTTCTTTTACATCAATAACCATTTTTTTCTTATTTTTCAACCACATATCTCCCGTCACATTAACCAAAAAAAGCTTTTTTGGTGCAAAAAGTTGCACCAAACAGGGGCTAAAAATTTTGTACTGCCACAATGAATACACGTCAGCAATATAACTCCCGATAACCGCCACCGGAAAGATAATAACTGTCGCGCCAATTGGGCGAGGCATCCTCCACTCATAAGGGAACCAACGAAGAAGCTTTGCAAAAATACTACAAAAAATGTCTAAAAGAACAGATATTCTGCAGAAGAAACTTCAGGAACTCGAATCCGAATTCCTCCTGGTGATCCACCTTCCGCCGGAAACACCAAGACGCCACTTCATCTCCGAAGGGATTGAGCAGCGTTTAGTGTTTCTAAAGAATCTTTTATCGGCGGAGATTTCATCTCAGCCGTCCGGGCCCCACCACTTGCAACACATTGCAGAGAGACTCGTCGGACTCGAGGCAGCCATTCGGGATTGGGATGAATGTAAAAACTATTTTGAACTGAACAATAATAATTCCGATACTTTGTCAGTATGTTCTGAATGCACTCGTGTGTGTAATTTGAATGGTGATGCACAGGCTGTGTGTGAATCGGATTCATCAACTGATGGCTTCCCAGCCGAGTTTTTCGAGTCAATCATAGAAGAAAAGGCGCCGGAGAAGACAGAGAAGAAGTTGAGAATTTTGGCGATTGGAAAGTATTGTGGAATGCTGGCTTGTGGGATGATTCTTGGGGCCATTTGCATGGTACAGTATGATTTTGTTGAACAAAATTTAGGTTTTCTTCCTCCCACATAGGAATTTTTGTTGTACTTTGAATTAATTGTACATTGACACATGTATTTAAATATCATTTGCTTGACATTTTATTAATTCAATAATAAGAGAGAGAGAGAGAGAGAGACCACATTGCATATATAAATTAGCTTTAGACACCACACAAATGTAACGAAATCAATAATTAGTATTTAGTACACTTATTAATTCTTATATGATCAAAATGTAACTAAGTGGACGTCCCTCATTTTCACGAACTGGAAATTCTGCCCCTGGAATCACAAGAAACAAGAGGAAACATCCCTTGGGGATCGATTTACCGTCACAATAAAAAGTCGAAGACTAATAATACAATTTATTTTATTTTATTGTTGAAGTTGTATGAATTTCCCCTATCACGTAAAGTTATATATCAACCTAAATCAAAGTTCAATTACAAACTCTGTTCAATATCCACCTCATTGGCCACCACCACCACCATAATGGTGATGTCACCATCATTGTGATGATGATAGCGGGTGTTGCAAATTGTTGTGTGTGTGATCTTGGTAGTCGTGGGAGCAAGTAGTGACCACGATATGTTATGACTGGTATTGATAACAGTGACGGCAACTAAAAGTCTTAAGCCCTCATTTGGTCTCATTTTCAACTACACATTTAATTGAATCGACAATTTTTATCAACTTTTAAATCATATATATCACAAATTTTTGTCAAAATCTACTAAAAATCTATTTCTTTTTATCCAAACCAAACAGGAACTAAGTATGATAGAGCAGCAACAATAATATTGGTGGTGAAATGTGCTGAAATTGTGTATTAAACTTTGTTGAAATTGTAATGACTAGACAACACAAAACCCCTACTTATTGTCCTTTCTGTCAAAAATTTCCCACCTTTTGAAAATAATACAAAACTTCCCAGCTTCAATTTTTTCTTCTCAGGTACCATTTGTCGTTATATTCTGTCTGTCCCACCGTTAAATTCCAAAAAATGGGGAAATATGAAAAATTAAATAAATAAAAAGGACAAACCTCCCACCTTTAGACAAGCTGCTCAAATCCTCCTCGCCTATTGCAATTAGTTAAAAAGATTATCGTTGTCTATTTTCTCAATAAAAAATATTGAAAATGATGAATATACCATCATATTTAAATAAAAAATGAAATTTTTTTTTTACTATAGTTCCATTTTTTTTCAAATAAATGAAAACAAGTCACAAATAAATAACAAACAAAAATAAATAGAAAATCTCCCAATAACCAAATTAAAGAAAAATAAAAAAATTCCCTCCCCAACTCATACTTCATCTTCCTCCCCAACCAAAAAAAGAAAGAAAATAATTCACTATTCTTCCCCAATTCCACTCCCAATCCCATTCAAATTCTTCATTCCGCTCCTAAGGATAAAGATGAAGTTTTTTCTTAGAGTGGTCATGGCCGACAACGATGTTTTTTCTCCTGTCGACGAAGGTTGATCACGGACTACTGGCGTCCAATTAACTATGGTGATTTTTAGTTTCCTTTATTTCATGTTGTTGTACTACAATTATTCAACCATCTGCTTGAATTTAACAACACTCCCGTAAGCAAATAGTTTATGGCGCTATTTTAATTGTTTTATTTGGAGTTTTTTAATTTAATTTCTTATTTGGAACTTGTTTGCATTTATTTGAAAAAAAATTGGAATTATAGTTAAAATTAACTTTATATTTTTCTTCTTATTTTCTTTTTGTTTTATTTAAATAGAAGGGTATATTTGTCATTTTCAATATTTTTATTAAAAAAATAGATAGTGGGGACATTTTTCACTAATTTCAATAGGTGAAGGGATTTGGCGCAATATGTCTAATAAGTTTTTGGGGGGAGGGGTGGGTTGCCCTTTCTTTTTCCCCATTTTCCCTATTTATTGTAATTTAACAATGTGACAGACGGAATGTGACGGCAGAAGGAGTATTCCACAAGAAATGTTTGAAATGAGGACGTTTTGGGCTATTTTCCAAAAGGTAGGGAGTTCTTGACAGCAAGGACAATAGGTAGGGGATTTTGTGCTATTTAGCCAAAGTGTAATGTATAAAATAATAATAAAAAAAAAACTGTATTTGTGTAAGTAATAATCAATATTTAATGGGCCCACGTGGGGCAGCTGCTACTCTCAGCCAACCATTAAATTGGGCCTAACCGCCACCAACTACAAAAATCCAGCTGGAATGAAAGGCGACGAGAAAACTCGGTCCCACACAAAACGTGGCCACGTCGTACCTGACACAGCTAACGCGTCGAACGACGGGCATTGGGTGCTCAAATCCACGCGTCTCTGACTCAAATAATTAATCAAATAACGTGACCATATGACTCATGTTTATCAAGTACTTTGCGTCACCAAATCTAAATAACTAGAATTTTATTTTATTTTATTTTATATTAAAGTTTCCAAAAATAAAAATAAAGAATCTCATTTAGCCCCATTATTCTATTTTTTAATGAGCTTTCTCATTTCCAAACAATAAATTAATTGTTAAAAAATTACAAGTGCACGTAATTTTGTTAGACATTTTAATTGTCAAAAGGTCAAAAATACCCTATTTTTTAAAACTAATTTCCAAAAATAACCGTACCATTTCCTAACTTTTAAATAACCTCCCACCATTTAATTGAAGGGTAAATTGAGAAATCAAAATTTTGGACCTAACACAACTTCCCAACAGTCCTTTTTGATTTGCAACAATTTTCATGGAATTTGGAAAGTCATTTCCTACTTCTTGATTTTGGTTTGTTTGATGGACACAATTTTCGAAGGAAATTAAATTGTTTTCCTCTTGGCTGCTTCACAAGCCCGTTTTCTTACTTTTCCATGAATGGTGGAAAAATGGAATTTGCAATGAAAAAACTCTCATAACCAATTGTGAAAAAAAAAAATCACTTTAATAGACAATTTTCATATAAAATAAAGTCAAACGAATATTAAATTTTGATGAAAAAAATGATTTTTTTAGGAAATTTTTTTTTCGTTTTTTTTTTAAAATTTTTTGGCCATAGAAACAAATTTTATAACCAATCGTGGAAAAAATTATCAATTTAAGGGACAATTTTAATATAAAATAAAGTCAAATGAACAAATTATTTTTTTTTTTTTTACTTTTTGGCAATGGAACTAATTGTGAAAAAAAATTATCACTTTAATTGACAATTTTCATGTAAAATAAAGTCAAATGAACACAAAATTTTAAAAAATTTCGGGTGGAAAATTATACTAATCAAACACACTAAATTAGCAATTTCATACAAAAAAATTTCTAGACAATTACTTTCCCTGAAATTCATTTTCTACTCTTGCAATCAAACGAACTCTCAATGTGATCCCACTAGGCAGAGAACGAACTTAGCAACAAGTTGGAATAGTGGGGCTCAAATGCACGCTTAAATAACTTCATATACAATTTAAACCATTATTTAATTATGAAAACTAAATATTTTGACTATTCAAAGAACAACGGTTCAACTCGAAGAACAATTCAATATTTTTTTTCGTAAAATACTGATTTCAACAATAGAATTTTCATATAATTATATTATTTGGACTTTTCGAGACATCATTTCCAAAGTCTAGAAAGTAGCATCGACCGACGGAATCATCTCGACTAACTTACCTGGAAAAAATATATAAGAATGACTTTTTTTTTTTCATTATTACTTGATCATCCTTCTCAGAAATTTCCTATTTTTATTAAAAATCGATAACCGGTTAACTAATAGCTTTTAAAGCGCAGTCATTTGAAATTTTCCACAAGGAATCGGTCTCCGGTTTCAACAACTACCTTGTAAACTTTTCCTCTCTGACCTTCTATATAGACTTCTTCCTCTTCTATAAACCTCTTCTTTCCTTTTTTTTCCCTTCTCTGCAACCTATACATACATTTTATTTGTATTTATATTTTGTTCATATATTCCACGGTCTGCGCGAGCATTTTCTTGTTCGGGTTTCAAAAGAGGTGACTTTCATTTCCCTTTTCTTGTTTAGAATCTCGTTATTTGGGGATATATATTTTTTTTTTCTTGAAGGATGTTAGCCTGCATTTGTAAAATCTTTAATCTTTTTTTTCTTTTTCTTATTGGGGTTTTCGAATTGGGCTCAAGAAATTCAGCTACATTTTTTGTGGGCATATTCCATTTTATGTGATTGCTATTGGGATTTATTTATTTTTTTCTTTTGCTTGTAATGAAGGATTGTTAAGCATTGTTGTTGTATATTTAATTTTTTTTTTCATTTAATATCTGAAACGGGTATACTTTTGAAGAGTATTTAGTGATTCTCTTGATATGAAAAATCCTAGTTTCTAATTAAAATTTTATAATTGGTTATATTGAATAAGAAACTTGCAAAATATTGATTTTTAATTTAATTATATCTTTGCTTCCTCTGTATCTTAAAGAAATTTAGTTCTTTTTTTTCATTCGGGGGCCTGAAAACGACATTTTTATGGAATTGTCGAAGTAATTGTGAGTTGGATACTGATGAAACTGAAATTTAGTTTTTAATATATTTCTTCCAACGGCAAGACAGAATCCGTTGATTCTAATTTGTTTGCCAATGAGCTATAATCTGACGTGTTGTCTTCAGATTTATTTCACCTCCATTTTTGTATTTTGTCCTTTTCAAGTCTATTATTTTCCAGCTGATTCACTGTTCAGAGACGTGATTGGAACAACATCTTGTCTATATTGTTCTTAATCGCTTTCATAGTTTTAATCCAAAAAAAAGTTACTCATCGTACAAAATTTTAAGGCATTTTTTTTTTCAACAGTACTGGTACAAACAAGGAAAAAATAAGAAGGTTCAATGGTAAATGGTGCTATCTTGTGGAATTATGGCCAAACCTTTGGTCACATCAGATTACATTTTAGTTGTGTGGGGATGCGTGAATTTGTCATTTCTTTTCTGAATATCATGGTTTTGTTGCATTGTGAATGTTAATGTGCTCGGTCCCTAGTTTTAATGTTTACATGCTACCATGTAGGACCGCTTTGTGTGGTTGCATATGACATTATATCCTCTATGTTTTATGTTTTTTGTTGGCCAGGAAAACTGATTAAACCTACTGCCTTTTGAGTACCAAAGTTTTCCATGTTAAATATCAGCAATGTGAACCAATCTTTTAGGCCCTAGGACTGTGTCTGAATATGCACTCGTGAACGTTTAGATCCACAGGCTCATATGTATTTCATTTAATATATTTTTGCTTCCAATAAAGAAATTTGATGGAGTTTTATATCTGCCTTCTTGAGAAACCAGTGATGGTGCTCTTATCACTTGAATGGAAATTAGCCATTAATTATTGCATCTTCCTTCTTGTCAGATGTCAATCATCTTCAGTAGATGAACATTTGTTGCCAATTAAGGGCTGCAATCTCCATCTCTGGTTTAGATCAGGCAAAACGTACACTTCATTATTCCGAAGGCTGTCAAATGATTAATAATATCAGTTCTACCTGTCATAGAAACCTTAAAATAAACCCCATTGATGAGCAAGTATTGCCGAGATTATTTGTAATGTTACGTATTTCCTCTAAATTGCTCTTTTTGTTGGTTTCTTGTGCCTTTTGTAGATTTAACACTCAAGGAGATCCCTTTAGTCATTTCTCGTTAGGTCTTTGTATTTTCTTGTTCTATTATTTTAGCTCTTCACCTCTTGTTCTTTGATTCGTGTTGTTTTTATAAAGCGTTAAGATTACACGTCCCTTGTGCACATTAAACTATAAGAGTGCCATTTTTAAACTTTCTGGAACTTCCTTAATTGGTGGGAGGAAAATCTATTCTAAACGCCATACTGTCATCACGTCTCTCAACACGTAGTTAAGAGGAAGATAGATGCAGAAATCAGATTTTGACTTGGATTACGATGACAGTTTGGTTTTCAATTTCTTTCTCCAATAACTACAACTTATGATTATTTTTCAGGTATCTTGTGATTTGCGGACAGTATTGATAAAATTACTCCAACGAGGTGGTCTTTATTTGACTAAAGAGCTGATTTTTCCCGGTTCGAACAGTACTTATATTTGTACATTGGTCAATCCAAATGGATCTGAAACCGAATCATACATCGCCTGTTCTTACTGATTCTGCTCCGATGAATAACTCGAGATTCGTACTCCATTTATCTCTTCTTCCATTCTCACCCAATGGTTCAGTATCTTCTCACTCTCTCTCTCTTACGATCCCGAGGAGAAGGCCTGGAATACTTGATGATGTTCGGTCAAGCGTGTTGGATGCAATGAAATCATCATCTCCGACTCATACCAAATGTACTAAAGATTCCAGCACGAAGTTAACATTAAGTGATGGTGATGGTGATGTTGCTTATTGCAATTGGATGGTAATCTTCCTCCCATTTTATAGTTTCCTCAAGTTTTAGCTTTGATTTTAGACGAGACAATAATTTGTGTCTCGTTTGGTTCTGCAGACCAAGTATCCATCAGCACTTGCATCGTTTGAGCAAATAAAAAATGTTGCTAAAGGAAAGAAAGTAGCATTGTTCTTGGACTATGATGGGACCTTATCCCCAATCGTAGACAACCCAGATCTTGCATTCATGTCAAATGCTGTAAGATTCTTTTTGAATGGCTTTTTTTAGGCAAAGGGAATGCATTTATTACAAAATTGTTCTTTGTTCCCTTTGAGTTCTTTCTGAAACTACTTGACTGGTTTACAGATGCGTGATGCTGTAAGAATTGCAGCAAAATATTTTCCAACGGCAATAATTAGTGGGAGAAGCTGTGATAAGGTGATTGATTTGCTTCTGTTTGATTCTTACTTCAACTTAACTGTTGACTTCTCGCATAGATTATTTAACGTTTTCTTTTTCTGCTCATACACATTTTTTCAGGTTTATGAGTTTGTAGGACTGACAGAACTTTACTATGCTGGAAGTCATGGGATGGACATTATGGGTCCTGTTCGATCCATTTCCAACGACTACGAAAATTGTGATAGGTCATCTGACAAGCAGGTAATTATATGATATATCTTTCTTGCAGGAATCTATTATCTCAGTTATTTTGTCCAGATAAATTTATTCTGTTTTACTTGTGGGGTACATAGGGCAAGGAGGCTAATTTGTTCCAGCCTGCTAGTGAATTCTTGCCTATGATAGACGAGGTATGTAAATGTCACTGTACATTTATATTGTATTGGAAGATATATAATTTTTCTGAAGGTTTTTACTCATGCTCAAGTCAGGTTTTTAGATCTCTGGTCGAAACTATGAAAGGTGTAGCTGGTGCAAACGTTGAGAACAACAAATTTTGCGTCTCTGTACACTACCGTAATGTAGACAAGAAGGTATGTTATCTGGTTTCTAGGAATTATATTTCCAATGGAATGCATTTTCTGTTATTGTGTTTTCTGATTAAGTATACTCCACTTTGGTATGCTTGCCTTAAACAATCACAGAGTTGGAAAATAGTTGGTCAACATGTCGAAGAAATTTTGAAAAACTATCCCAAACTGCGGCTGACACATGGTCGAAAGGTACTGCTTCTATGATGGCTTAAAAATTGCTGTATGACTCAAAAGTTCCTGCTTTTCACTAGTTCCATACCTACCTTCTCGTTTAGGTTTTAGAAGTTCGGCCGGTGCTCAACTGGGACAAGGGTAAAGCAGTCGAGTTTCTACTTGAATCACTTGGTAAGGAAAACATTGCCCTTGTCATGAATGTGCTTTCTTTTTCCTTAAAATGTTATCTAATTGAGATAATGTGATGTAGGATTAGTTGATTGTGACGATGTTCTCCCCATATACATTGGAGATGATCGCACTGATGAAGATGCATTCAAGGTATATGTCTTGACATTTCAAGAGCACGTTCCTCATCAACAGTACTTTTTGCGCTTTTAGTATGCAGTTGTACACTCGACTGGGCTAGATAGTATAAAAAACAAGATTTTGAAATCAGACCTTACTGATGTGTTTACAGGTTTTAAGAGAGGGTAATCGAGGTTACGGTATCTTAGTTTCTTCTATGCCAAAGGAAAGCTATGCATTTTACTCGCTCAGGGATCCATCAGAGGTACTGACAATTTGTGGATAATTTCATTTGCTTCTGGTTTTGAAGAGGATTCTGAACCTTTGAAAAATAACGTCTCTATAATAACACATGCAGGTCATGGAATTTCTCAACAACTTGGTGAAATGGAGTAACACAAATTGATCTAGGACTATGCTATGATATAGGAAGGTTGGATTAACATTGTACACAAGAAAATTCCTTTGCTGTTTCCACAAAAGCTTAGGAGCAGAGGTGTCTTGTCTAGCGAAGCTGTCATAGGAGTAATAATTTGTTATCCTCTTGCTATTTTTTTTTCCTACATTCTTTCATTTCTCAGTCTCCCTTCAGCTGCGCGGATATGCCGTTGTGGTCGGGAATTGTACAGCACTAAACGGTATTAAAGAAGAAAATATATTCAAATTTTGGTCTGTCTAATTTGTCGATTTTCAGAGTTGTTGAATGTTAACTTTGGACTTATAGCAGCAAAAAAAAAAGTAAAAATTAAGCTCATGTTTGTCTACCATTAATTCAAAACATTGTTTGCTACAATAAGATTCTCCATCACACATTCACTCAATAAAATATTCTACACACAAATCAATAACGTTACTTTAAATTTCAACCACACATTCTCCAAAAAAATATTATTCATTACATTATTTCTTATTGGGAGACAAACACACCCTAAGGTTCAAAGTTTGTATTTCTTATTTTGGTTTTACTAGTCAAAACTTTGAATATATTTTGGTCTTGTTCAATAATAAATTTAATTTTGACAATCATACTAATGAAATGAAATCACTTGAATCAAGAAATGGAAAAAGGGAAATTGTCAAAAAAAGTATAGTTCAAATTTAGCATAAATAAAAATATTAAAATAAGATATGAAAAAGATTAATCAAATCATTCTACTGTATTTTATCTCTCTCTCCTTTTTTGTTCTTTTTTTGATAGTATAGAATTAAAAATGCAATCTTCACTTGTAAATATATAGAAATTTAATAAATCAAATTATTTTATCGATTCGTGATAGATGGCTGTAGAACTTTCAAAATGTAAAAGTCAAGTATAAAATATAAATAACAAAATTCAATTCATTATACTTCAAGCCTTAATCAAAAGAAACTACAAGCAAGGAAGATTAATGTTTTCGAATACGCAACATTAATGATGTTTAACAACAGTCTAGGTATGTTTTATAATCCATTTCTAATTATCCAATGAAGCAGACAATCAAACAACCTACAATTAAGCTATTTGTACATTAAGTTTGACACTCTTGTTGACAGATGAGTGGTGTGGCAAAATTGTGATGATTGGATTAAATGTGTGAGATGTGAAAGGTGATTTGAGATTGTGCCAAGTGTAAATTCGGTAAGCCATGGTGTAAACCAGAATGTACGTGTAGCAAAATTGAACAACCTAAGCTGATAAGCATTAGTCGAACTAGATATCATTACTCTTCAAAAATTAAAGATAACGAGATATTATTTTGCTTGTATATTTTGTTTTTAATAATCATTTCATGTAGGTCAAACTACTATTATCTTTTTATCATTATGAAATTCTGACAATTTCACGTAAGCTTGTTTTTTGTACAAATGGAAATTTCCAAGATAAATAGTACCATAGACTTTTAAATTTTAAAATAAGAGACCCTCGAATTTAAAATGATTGGGACTCTTTGATAAGATTTGTGCTCACAAATTGGTTGGAGTACAATGTGACAGACATATCGACTTGTCTATAAAATGCGTCGTGACATATCGACTTGTCTATGAAATGTGTTGTGACACGACACGTGCAATTGGGTCAATTAATGAGGATGTTACGTTTAATCAATGCAAGTGATAGATGGTGGCAGAACGTTCATAGGTTGGGTCATGACAAAATAATTACTTCATTATTACTGTATATTTGTATCCGTAAAAACTAAAAATAACAAATTTGCCCTTTATAAAATGATACAAGGGGTAATTATATTCACAATTTAACCCTAGTTGGCTCCCATTAAAATTTTAATACGTTTTTTTTTTCAATCACACATTTTCTAACAATTTATTATTACAGAATACATTCTTTCAAAACAACGTGGTTCAAACACATCCTAAAACTAAATGGTATTACTCAAAAAGACGACTAATCAAGCACCCGAGGCGCTCTAATTTCACGTGATGTCGGAATTTAACAAGCCAACACAGTGGTGAAAGAAAGAAATTAAGTACCGACCAAAAAAAATAAAGAAATTAAGATAAGACATTGATGTAGACGTGTCATGGTGGGTGGTGTGGTGGTGCATGCTGCCACGGTCCCAATACAAATAAAAATTTGGTACACTGTACATATTTACAGCCTAGCCTAGGCTAGGTACATGCACAGTGATATTTAATTCGTATATATTATTCTTATCTGCAGATAGATTGGCATATACGTATAGATTTATGTGTCTTGTATCTCTGTGTATGTATTTTGATGGGTAGGAGATGGGTATTGAATGAAGGGATTCGCTCCCTCTTTGCCGACAGGGTTTGTCTGGGACCTATTCAATTTGACTTTTTTCTCGCCTCTGCTTCTAATCTCACCTTCCATGCCAACTTTATTCGATCAATAATTATTTAGATTTATAAAATAAAATAAAATATTGAATCAAAGTGTTTTATAAAAAATACTTTCAAAAAAATTATATATAATTCATTGAATATATATAAGTTATTGCACATAAAAATTACTAAAGTACTCTACTGCTCTAATGGAGAGGAACTAATTGTTTTAATCAATATTCTAAAAAATGTAAAGTGTGGCTATGCGTAGATGTTAAATTTCAAGCTTTATGAGCGTATGTGAAGTTTAGGCGTAAAAAAATGTTTTAAATTTTGGGTTAATTTTACAAATGGTCACTGAAATTACTTGAAAATTTCAAAACGGTCACTGAATTTTCAGATTTTTTGGGCAAGTTTGAGGCAATTTTTCGGCAACTTCCGACCACTAAAATCGTCAATTTCGGATACCGTTGGAAAGCACACGATATCCTCTTCAATTACCATCAAAACTCTCCCCAAAATTCTAAGGGATTTAGCCGGAATAAACCCACGAAGTCAGCTACCCAAATTAGGCAGATTTTCGGACTTTTTTGGTAGCTGGCTTCGTGGGTTTATTCCGGCTGAATCCCTTGGAATTATGGGGAGATATTTGGTGATAATTGAAGAGGAAATTGTGAGATTTCCAACGGTATCCGAAATCGACATTTTTGGTGGTCGGAAGTTGCCGAAACATTGCCTCAAACTTGCCCCAAAAATCTGAAAATCTGGGCAGATTTTCATAATTTTCGGTTGCC
>CAIGRH010077360.1:0-24451 GCA_903798295.1 Fraxinus nigra
AAATAATAATAATAAAAAATCTCTGTTATTTAAAAGTAGCTTTTTTTTTTTTTACTTATACATAAATTTATTCATAAGTGAACGTAAATTATTTGACTTATAAGCTTATTAGTGATATTTTTACTCATAAGTAAATATTTTAGTTATGTAAGTTTTTATTCGTAAGAGAATTTTTAATCAGTTCATGACTGTTTAATGTTGGCTTAAGGACCCCCCCTAAATATTTTAATTATGTCAAATTCAGCTAACACCCAGTCACCACCTTTGTGTTGGAAAAATTATTCATACAACTCACTTAATTAACAATTAATCCCCTATTTGGTTCACATTTTTAGTAGCCACGAATGCATTTTTTTTTTGATACGATGAGAAATATGTGGTTGAAAAAGAAGGAAAAATTATCGATATATTGAAATTTGACTCTGATTTTTATTTTTTTCAATAGGTGGAGAGTTGAGATTAGTCGAAAGTGAAAGGTAGAGAAGAGCCTTGCTATCGGGATTAAATCCCATGTCAAATCAAGGACACCCTTGATTTGACCTGAGATTTAATCCAGGGACAAGCAGCATTAATGGGTAGAGCACCAATGAAGTTTAAATCATATTGCTTAGCTAAGTCTCCTTGCATATTTTTTCCCCTTTTCTTTTTGGTCTAGAAGTTTCTTTAAATATTGTTGAATGGTTTTTCACTAATTACTTTTATTTCAAACGATTTGTTTCTTTCATAATAGATTGGTATCGCATGAATAAATATGTAAGCTGTTGTCTTTGAAATAATTCTTATTTATTACTTCTCACCATTAAAGTTTTCAAGTGTAGTTATCAAAAATCTTCCTTAACTAATATATTTTTTTTCACTATTTTATTCCTTAATTGCTGACTAATTTTCCTATGAAGATATTACAATTATCAAATTTGAATTTTCTAAATACCTATAAAATAGTTAATTTTAAAATCTCATGATTTTTCTTGCAACTCAAAAAGTTCATTATTATTTAATTTTCTTATAATGACTTGAGTTGTGAGTGTTTTAATAGCGTAAAATATATCTCGTATGTTATATGGGACACTTGGAAAAATATTTTTACACTTCTTTCTTAATTTTGTCGAATCCTATCCAATTTAGATAACATATAAAAGTAAGCGATTGGGTTGAACTCAAAGATTGAGGGATAACCATGGTCTTCCAAATCAAAAATTAAGAAACTAGAAAATAAAAACTGTCGATATTTCTATATATGGACGGTTATATTCACATCATTGTTTTTAATAAATACACCATATTTAATTACACAAAGGTCATTAACCTTTATTTATTATTAAACTTATATTCTTAACTTTTTTTTTCATCACAATCTTATTTTTAACATTTTATTGATCAAAAAATCATAATTTTCGTCTAAAAATATTGTTAACATACTTTAAATATGAGTCAAATATTTCATCGTATTTCTTGCATTATTATTTGTTCTACTTATTTAAAATACAATAGGCAAATGAATATTTTTACTATACATTAAAAAAAATTTTGTAGAGAAACCATAATTAGGAACAATTTATGTTAATTTGAGAATATGTATACAATGAAAAAAGTCTGAGATATAAATTTGATAATGGGTAAATATTATGAACTTTTAATGAAATTAAAATGTAGCATATCTATAATATATTAAATATTACATTAAGCGAAAATCATTTTTTGGACGATTATAGTCCTGTTACAATTCAATTATTTCAGTAAGGTAAATTGTAATAAATACTACAAAATTATTGTTAATACATTTATCCTTATTATTAATTTTCAATTAATTAACATTAACATTTACGTTCTTTTAATTAATATTATTAGAATTTCATATTCATATTCACATTCATATTCACGTTCATTTAATTAATATTAATTAGAATTTCACATTCCAGATTGAGTTTCATTATTCATGTCCATGTATGCTAATTAACATCAAGTTTCATTTAGTTGTAAATTAAATTATATTCATTTAGTATAGATGATTTAATATTCATTGTCACACGCGTGCGTGCGCGCGCACACACACATACTTGGTATTAATTCTAAACTAATTGACATTCAATTAATTTATGTATCGTATTTGCCATTCATTTTTAATTATACATTTAATTGTAATTTTAATATTTGTATTTAAGTATGCATTTCACTATTTACATGCATGCATAATATTTAATACTTATTTTTAGATGCTTACATTTCTCTCAATAGGATAAATGGATGATTAAATCTTACTTTTATAACACATATAAAACATTTCAGAATGATGTGTAGCGCACGTTTAACTATAACTAATTTATTAAAAATTGTTTTGAGAATATATATAGTCATCCTATCTTATAATTGTTATCTTAGTTAAATTTTATTTAAAAGTAGACTGTTTAAATAATTATTTAATTAGGCCACTCATATCTAGCGAAGGATATTATGATTCAAATTTCAAAATCCAACGGCTGAATATCCCAAGAAACAATCAAAAGGGTAACGAAGAATAATCACTAATTAATATTTCAATCGTGTGTGGTGTAACTACATTGAAGTTTGAATGTAAGGTTTCGTTTGGCTTTTATACTTCAAAAAACATCTTGATGATAATAGTACCTCCAACAAACAATTTATTTATATTCTTTATTTTATTTTTCCACACAATTATTTACTCTTTTTTACTCATTTGTCAATTAATTTATATATTTAGATACCAATTACTATAATATAATATAAATAATCCAAGTAGTGGAGCACCGAATTTTGAATTTCATTAAATGTAATCATGATCAAATATAATGGAGTGGTGGGTTGACTATCTAAATGTACAGAATCAAATACATTCTATATTTTAAAAAAGTTAAAATTGAAAACTTCTACGAACTTAATCTCAAGCTTTGACTTCTTAAAATAAAGAAAATCTCGCTTTTAAATATTCTCTTGTTGATGCATTCAACCCTAAACAATTATCATGTCATCTAAAAGTATTGTGTTCAAATAAATTTATTAAAATTCACATCAATTTTCCCAAATTTTCAATAGAAATATAGGATAATAAATAGCACGCGTTTACTTATACGTTTCAAATTATGAGAACTAAAGCATGAAAAGCAAGATAGACAATAATCAATGTTCTAAAAAATCTGCTGTCTAGGCTTGAAACTCGAGCAAAAGGCTTTGCTTGCGCTTAGCCGCTATTTTTTTTTTTCCAATTTTTAAATGGCTGAATTTTTTCCTTCCACTCTTTTGTTTTTCCTTGGCGCTCTTTATTTTTAGAAAGCTCTTTTATATATGACTTTAGTTTATTAATTTTTTTATTTTTTCAAAAAAACTTTTATTTGAGTTTAATTTATAGTTTTTAAAAGACTTTATATGTACAAAAGTAAAAAATGATTTTATCCAATAAAGAGTTAAATAGATTTACATTTTATCGTTAGGATGCATTTTGGAATAGTAGATTGATGGAGAATGTGTGTTTAAAAAATAATAATTTTTTTTGAGTTTGCGTGTAATATTATTTTATTAAAAAATATGTGTTTGAAAATAAGATGGAGAAAAATGTACTTTGGAAATAATAGAAATCAAACAAGGGCTTAAACTATAGTATTATTGACATTATGTAATTATGATTTTGAGACTCATTATTTTGTTGAAAACTCCGAAAGTATGTATAAAACTCCTATATATTTTGTTGACAACCGACCTCCGAGGTAATTAAGATCGGACTATTCCACGTCATTAGTAGGTGCTATGTTGAGCTCGGATAGACAAAGTCAGCTCAGAGGATAAATGTCTTCTTTGAGAAACCTATGTAGTCTTTTAAGACAAAAGATATACAACAATTAAGAATTACTGACAAAATATATGAGTTGCCAATCGTGAAAGTACACCTCGAAAGGTCCCAAGTCAGCGTCCACATAATTCTCCAATTATGCGTGTTAGCTTCCTCCTCTAAGTTATCCATTAATTATAGGGGTCCACTTGCAATTAATGCTCCACATGAATCTGACATATTTCAGTTCGGCAGCCAATCTCATCGCACCAACAATCGTACTTCCTCAGCTCGGGATGACAGTGAAAAGACAGTCAAAGCGGCATGCATGCATATTTTTCCTATAAAAGAAGAATCAAAACTTAGAAGTAGAAGATGAGAAAAAAGAAAGAAAAGACGTCAACATATTTATTAAGAGTGTGTTTGGTAGAATTCAAAATCCAATTAAAATTGAAAATATAGTTGTTATTGTGTCACACTCGTTTAATAAAAGTTAACAATAATGACTAATTTTTTAATTTTAATCCTATTTTAATATCTACCAAACACACTTTAAATATGACTCTTGTTTAGTTAATAATTAAAGGTAAAATAGTCTAATTTTTGTGTTTCAAAAATTTGAAAAGTATATAATTGACTAATTATAGGAATTATTAAATAAATATATCATTTTACAATTTTAGATGTTTGGTGTGTTTTATTTTAATTATTAAATGATTTTTTGAGTGATTAAAAATTTAAAATAATATTAAAAATAAGAAAACACTTTTTAACATTTAGACCTCGCCTAGGCTCACTTAAACTCGTAAACTTGAAACATCGCTCCCACGACAAGTCACTCTTTACGCTTTTTAGAACACTGACAATAACATGCCTTTGTTTGGCCATCATTAAGTCGTAATTTATTTCTCTCTCTCTCTCTCTTCTTATTAACAACAATTATCCAATAAAATAATATTATATGTAAACCCACAAATTTTCTTTATTTTTTAGTCACACATTCTTCAAAAAAAAATTATTATTGTCCCGTTTGCTAGGAATTAAAATTGAAAATATGGTCGTTATTGTGTTTCACTTATCTATAAAAGTCAATAATAACGATTAATTTTTCAATTTTAATCCGATTTTAAACCTTACCAAACGACCCTATGTATGATTCAACTGCGCATAGAGGAAAAGTAGCTTATCTAGGAAACAATTGTAATTATTAAAAACCTTATAACATAATCCTCGAAGTAAGCATTTTGTTAAAAAATATTCTCTCTCTCGACAATTATTAATATGAATGCTGTTTCTTGATTGAGAGCCGCGTCTCATGCATGAATATTAGAAAGAGTGGTTCTACATGTATGTAAGAGGACAACGTTAAATATTGAACTTTTAGAAACCCCGTTGGTTCTTTTATTTCATAATTTTAAAAATTATATGTTATCACGTCCATTGTTATTTTCACAATAATATACGTATATTAATTTTTTTTATTTTTATAATACATAATAAATATGTTATATAAATATAACCGTCCCATGAACTCGACCTGCCTCGCCATCTTGTCATTAATTTTCTAACACTTTAATGTCAATCAAATGAGTATTGTAATAATCTTCATGGCGTCATTAGATGCAAAGACTGCGTCTCACATTTTGTCCATAAGAATATTGTATTAAAAAATAAAAATTCATGGCTCCTGCGTGAGGTTTACATTTGTTTTGATTTTCTTTATTAATGAATAAATAATTTCAGTCGGTATTTATTAATTACTTTTAGCTTGAATGCACACCAAGTTTATGAAAATGCTGTTGACTATCAAATTTAATAAGGGATTCTCAAGGATCCGAATCTTACATTAATCTTAATTTAGTGAAATGACAATAAAATAAAAATTGTGTTAGAAAAGGGTACTTTTTAAAGGATTATTACACTTTATATTTATAAAAAGTGAAAACATAATGCGTTTTTTATGTTAGAATATCGGACACGAACGTCTACGATAGTTGAGTGTTGTAATTCATAATAATCTCGGATAAAAGATGACACTTATGAAACAATAAGATTCTAATGTAAATTCCCAGAGAATCATTTCCCATCTAACATTAATTTATTTATGAGTTAAATCTACAAATATGCACCAATAAAATTATTATATTATATTATAGTTTTATTCAATTGAACTTAGAGGGTCAAATGGAATCTGACCTTTGGGAGCAGACGAGGTTACTTGTCCTCTTTATCTGACTTTTGTTATTTTATCATTAATTTAAACATTATATTTTTACTTATTATTTATTTATTTACTTGCTTAAATTAGAATGATTTTTAAATATCAAAACGTGTGTAAACAAGGTAAGTCATTCACTCAGGACTGAGTGTACGCTACATATTAACGGATTCTTGACTATGATTTTTTAGGGTTTTCAACCCCTAAATGAGGTGTAATATTTATCTACCTCATAGTAGCATAAAAAGGAACATATACTTACCATATTGGATATGTTTGATTGATCAAATAATTAAAAGGAGGAAATATTGTTTTAATATATCGAAGCTTTCTTTAATTTAATTATTGATCATATGATCAAACATATTTTATATTATTCTTATTGTACAAAACTTCCATATTTACTATTTAGGTAAGACGTTCATGCCTCGTAGGGGTCCTTACATAATTAAGTAAAGAAAATCATTAAGGGATCAATGGAGGCTTTGAGAAAAAAATGGTCTATGTTCAGCAAACCTGTGGCAACAAGTTCTAAAGTCGTCTGAAAATTTTCAGTGGGTTTTGACCGAATGATGTTCCAGTGAAGTATCTCAAAGCAAAAATCGTATTCTTCAACTATAATTGAGGAGAACACATTTGGGCGTAAATGATATAATCCTACTCAAAGATCAAACTACTTGGTATGAGTAAAAATTGGTGAATCTTAATTCAAGTGATAGTTGCAACTGAATACAATAGTCAAGTAGCGATAAAGTCAAGATTGAAGGGTTTGTTTCCACTTCTCCAACAAGTCAAAAGCAGAAAGAAAACGAGTGAATTGTTCTTTACTTGTTTTTGATCGTTTTTGCGAAATCACAAAATCGAAACTATTGTATTTTTTATTATTTGATAGTGGATTATTCTACTCATGACATGGAAGCCGTTGATTTTTTCCTAAGGGTTTACCACATTATATTTGGTGTTCATCTTTATTTAATTCCACAATAGATTATATTTTGTAGAACACAATTCTATTTGATGTCCTAGCTAGTGAGAACTATACGTAAAACTGTCCGTAGGAAATTCTGACCGACTGGCGTATTGTGGCTGAAACGAATAATTGAGACAAATTGTTTTGGTTAGGGTTTAGTACTTACATATATAATAATATCAATTAGGTTTTGGATTATGAGTTTGACTAGAATGCAAACGATTCTACAAATAATTGGGAAAAATATCTTGTGTATTTTACCCGCCGGATCTTAATCAAGTTGTAGGAAATAATTGCAACTTTTCATACATACATAAATACATATTATTATATATGATTGTATATGCAAATTAACATATATAGATACCACATGTGGATATAATTGAATTGGATAGGGGAAGAAAAAAGACGTTAAAAGTTACAATTTTATTTTATATATCCAATCATAGTCAATCTAGTGTAACAATGTTAAATGAACTAAACAATTAAAGTCTTGGACGACCGACCTATTAAACTACAAGCTCATTGAGGCCAACGGCTCTAAAGCATATCTTCACATGATCTAGGTTACATGTCAAGTGTGATCATGTTTGGCTTATGAGTTTATAAATTGGTTAAATTTTCTTATAAGTTTTTTTTAAGAATGTTTTTGATTTCATATTATTAGTAAATAAATAAATAAAAAATCGCATTTATTTCTACACTAAGTAGAGTTTATTATCAAAATAAGCAATTTATATTTAACTTTATGTGACCCTTCTTCTCTAAAACACTAGTTTCTGATTCCACCATTACGCCGAATATTCGGCCGTCGCCATCCCTCTGTAGGTAGTAAATAAATTTGGCATCTACTTTGCAGACTGCGAGGATGAAAAAACGAAGAAAACTAGTCAATCTATTTGATGGATCATTTCTCACCTTGCACTCAACTTCTATAACATCGAGTGTTGGGATTTATCTTAAAATGTCAATTTTGTTAGAAAGAGCTAAAATTCTTATGTATCAGTCATTGTTTTCCCATCTAATTCTAACCAATGCATAATTTTACTCTAATGTGTCTTACAAGATGATGACTCGTTGCAAAAAAATTGATCTTGTAATCCAAATGCTTGTTGGAGTCTTAAACGGACCGAATTCTTGTTTAAGATTTTTAGAGCATGATACTTGATACCATATTAATTCGTGATATTTCATATTCAAAATTTGACATTGTTAAGATGAGTAGTCCATGTTAAATCCGTGTGAAAGTTTTCCTTTAAGAAATTGAAAGTTGCTCTACAAGATGTGCATATTTTAAAAATGTAGAATTAACAAACATATCAATGTCAACCTCAAGGAAGAAGATCTTTTTGGAGTTGATTTGACGTGGCATAATTGCAAATATACATGTAATATGTATAGCGTGTATGTATGTATGTATGTGTAATACGTGTGTGTATATCGACAACTTGGGCTGCTTATTCTGTGACATTCCCTGCTCAAATCTACATATTCATTCATTCCTATTTTGATATGCCTTTATGAATACTTCTTTTTCTTTATTTTTTCTTTAATAGTAAAAGAAACCACTTGCAGAGAGCCGCCGGACAAAATCAGTACTTTTGCTGTGAATGAATCTTAGGCATATATAATATGTGTATATATTTAAAAAGATTTGACGTGAAAAAGGGAACAAAGTGATCGTTAGTTAAGCACAAGTTAGTAGATCAAAATTACTATGGTTTGTTGTTGTGATTTTATTTTATTTTTTGTTGAATTCTGTTGTGATTATTAAAGATGTAGTTGATTTGGATTTTTGAATTTATTTAATGATGAATGACTTACAGTGATGATAAAAGATTCTTGAAGTCGAAGGATTCATAATTTATTTGCTATCAATGATGTGGTCATTAGTTAGGGATTGTTTGACAAAACTTTTAATAAAAAATTAAGTAAATTTTGATAGAAGTTGATGAAACGCGTGATAAAAATTGTGAGTTGCAGGAGACCCTTATTTGAAAATAAAGTTTGACTATTGATACATAATATATTTCTAGAAGAAATTCAAAGTTTTGTTTCTCAAGGAAATTTGCTCGATAGGATCAAATCAGTATATATTCTTAAGAAAAATTATTAGCCTGCAGGTTAGTGAATCTATAATAAATCGTAAAATAAAAAATAAGAAAAACGAAACATGTTTATCTTACAAAATAATAAAACACATGATTATCGTACTTATAGATTGTTAATATTTTGTAAATAATGTTTAGTTACATAGGATGACTTGTACATGTTTGTAGAATCACAGGCGAATATACACAGATTCTTGCATGAACGAGCCAAAACATGTGGATCTGTGTTGGGTTTTAGCGTACATTTAATGTAATAACGATCACCGTGAACCCAGAATTATTTTTGTCAAATTTGAAGTCTGGTACATGAAGTTCTTTTGCCGATGTCATTGATTTAGTTCTTCGTCCCTATTCTTCTTTAAATTTCATGTATAGGAAACAAAATTTGATTAGTTTATATGTGATCACCTAAAGAATATTAGGGACCTTCCTCATTTTCTGCTAAAAGCGGATTATTTTCCTCAATTTCTCCGAAGTCATTAGCACCAGTAAGTTGTTTGGCTCTCTGGGCTTCAAATTCCCAATCTGTTAGAAGCAAAACCACCATCATGGCGACCATACAGGCGGCCTGAGCCGCCAACAGCCCCAGCCACAGCCCTGCAAAATCAAAGCCACGGCAGAACCCTAAACCAACCGCCACTGGCATCCCGACTAGATAAAAACAACCCAAGTTGATGTTTGCTCCAACTTTGGGCCTTGCTGTTCCTCTTAACACCCCACAACCAGTTGTTTGTGGACAATTTCCTAATTCACAGAGCCCAATTATTGGTAAAACCAGTGAAGTCAATGCTATGATTTCTTGGTCATGAGTGAACGTTTTGGCCCAACTATTCTTCATGGTTACTGTAAAAAACAGTGCTGAAAACCCCAGTAAGAAGCTGGCTGTGAGAATATTAAGGGAAAAAAAAATTAAAAAAGAATGAGGAAGAATATACAACACGAGTCAGAGTTCTTACAAAAAAAGCTCATGAACAAAACGACTATGATACCTTTATTAGCATTGGTATGTAGTTTAAATGAGTAAATTAGTCTATGTGATAGAGGTCTTGGATTTAAGTCTTGCCGTAATCATTTTATGAGAAGTGTGCATATGTGAGGTTTTAGATAAAAGACAAATATGGAGTGCACGAGAAGGTTGTGTTGAGCAAATAGAAAGTTTCTCTATGCAAAAGTTTAAGCTTTTAGACGAAATTGATCGATGATAAGTTAACATATATGTCTCTAATACCTGAAAGGCCTATAATGGCTGCAAGTTTTGCTTTTGCTGGTTGCCTTGCTCCCAATTCATTGCCTACCCTGGTGGAGAGACTGAAGCTAAGAGAAGATGGAAATATGTAAATCAATGCAGTGGTTTGAATCAAAATCCCCATTGAAGAAACTGTTTTCTTGGGATTCACTAACAACCCACAAAGCAAAATCATGATTTCATACCACCACCACTCCAAACATACAGAAATGCAGCTTGGAATGGCCAAATTCAAGTGGGATTTCCATTCTTTAAAGCATTCCATGGACAGACCTTCCCAAGTTCTTTTATAGACACCAGAAAGCAATATATAAACTATCAATGAAGCTACAAGGTTAAAATTTGTCCAAACAGCACTTAGTGCAATCCCTTTGATACCTAAACTAAGTTTCAGAACGAGAAGACAGTTTATCGGTATGTGCAGAAGAATCGCCATTGCTGCACAGAATGTTAGAGGCAAAGTTATGGACTGTGTTCTAAGGTAAATACGCAGTGGATGCAATAAAGATTGGGCCAAAAGGTCAGGAATTGAGTACAAAAGATATGCTTGAGCTTGTGTTGCAATGACTTCATCTTGTTTAAAGAAAAGTAAAATTGGTTTAACGTTAAGCCATAAAAGGGATATTGGAAAAGATATTAATAGAAGTAAAAGCACTGTTTTCTGCAAGGAAATGCCAAGGAGACTGTATTTTTTTGCACCAAAAGCTTGACCACAAATGGGCTCCATTCCCATGGCTAAGCCGGAAAGAATCGAGTATCCAGTTATGTTAGCAAACCCAATAGCTAATGAGCCTCCGGCCAGCGCCAGGTCGCCTAGCGGACCGAGAAAAAGCATCGAGATCATTGAACGTGAGTAGAGCAACAGCCCGGTGAGAATCATTGGGAGGGCTATTTTGGCTATGGATTTGGATTCTTGAATGACTAGGGAAAGATGTGTAATTTTTTTGGGGTTCTTAATTTGGTGTTGAGATGTTGGGCTTTTAGTGATCAAAGTGGTTAAAGTGTCTGATTCTTGGGGTTTCACTGAGTCTGAGAGGAGATTAGGTTGTTCGGAATTGCATTTGCAAGACAGAATGGGGGATTTTAATTGGCACATTCTTTTATTTTATTTTTTAGAGAGAGAGAGGGGGGAGATTTTGGTAGGCTTTAAAAGAGAAACTGAGGTGGGGGTTTTATAGGGTTTCCAAAGATTGCTTTATAGAACAATTAGGCACGTGTGGGACATTCTTTTTCGGTTGAACTAAGATTCTACCTAGGTATTTTCTTCACCCTTGATTAAATAGTTATTCAAATCACAATGAATGGTAGTGAAATAATGTCTCGAGCAATTCAAATAAAAAATAAATACGATTTTTTGCAATTATTGAGATATATATGTAATACTATGAGCCCGTTCGGTAGGGATTAAAATCAAATTGAAATTGAAAATTTAGCTGTTATTGTTGACTTTTATTAGACGAGAGACTCAATAACGACCATATTTTCAATTTTAATCCTTACCGAACAGGCATTATATATTGTACAAAATAACGAATAAACATATCAATTGTCTTTTATTTTTTTAACATCTGTTTAACCCAACTTGAAATATGCATTTTTGTTCATGGCACGTGGAAAAGATGATTCTGGATGAGGAATTGAAGAAAAAAATCTCTTTGAACGGTCATTGGGACCCGATTCAGAAGGATCCACGCCCCCTAAGGACCCAATTTGTGATGATCCATTGAAAATGACTTTTGTGGAAGGATGGATGGAATTTACTAAGGGGTTGTTCGATCGTGCTTAAAATTTAATCAAAATTGAAAATATAGCTGTTATTGTGTCTCACTCGTCTAATAAAAGTTAACAATAACGATAAGTTTTTCAATTTTAATCCGATTTTAATCTCTACCGAACACGCCCAAAGAGGATGAAATTCTCATTCCACCGAATGACATTCTCACTAGAAAATGGAAAAGGGAAACTAGGTGGCATCCGATGGTCTAAACACTACATACCGACAAAATTCTAGAGCAAACATATAGGCCCCACCCCGTTCGGTAGGAATTAAAATCCAATTAAAATTAAAAATATGACCGTTATTGGATCCCACTTGACTAATAAAAATCAACAATAATAGTTAATTTTTCAATTTTAATCTGATTTTAATCCCTACTGAACGGGTCTATAGTCTACAAAATAGTCAAATATTACCAAAACTTCTTAAACTTTTTTCATCAAGAAAAAATAAAAAAATAGTTTCGGAAATTTTCTAAGTGAAAAACATGGACAATCTTATGGTACTTGTTTAACATATTTATTACGGTGAATTAGATATCTCGATTTTTAAGTATGGTCACATGATTTTCATTTTAATTTTTGAGCAATCATCAAGAACATTCAATCAATCATTTTCTTTGAAATTACAGAAATAAAATAATGGGAGTCACTAAGATAGTGTAAAACCTACAGATTTCCACAAGAAAATATTCTGTTTTCACTTTGGGTCCATGTTTGAGTTTGGCCGACTTGTATAGTGTAAAAGTTGGACTACACGTAAGATCCTCTACACAAAAAGTCTCCTTTTTGAATGAGTATATACTTATCGCCGTTTGACGGGATTTTATAAAAGTTCAAAGAAGTAAGTTTTAAGATTAAAAGGCTATTTTTGAACATGTTTAAATAGTTTTTGTTATAATACTTTGTGTATACAGAATTTTTTTAAAAAGAAGTTGGTCTAATATAACTATTTTAATAAGCTCTCTACGAAAAGCAAAAGTAAAAACTCGTCAAACGATCCATAACTATTTTTAAAAGTTACTTTTGCAAAAGTAATTCTTGGAAAAATCCTTTTAAAATTTAAATTTGACAAGAAAATAAAAACTTTTTAACATACTTTATGAGGGACTTGCTTTATAACTTCCCTATAGTAGTCTCAAGTTCTCAATGAATTTCTAGAATTCGTTTAATTTGATTAGTTTCGGATTGTGATAAAGTTTTAAGAAATGAATTTAATCTTTAGAAATCGTAACAAAGTTGAAATTGAAAATCTACTCAAGAATTAGCAAAGTCAGTTCAATCATAACTCGATTTGAACAAATATTAGTCGTTTTGACAAATACATTCATTCTTTGGTAAATTATTTTGAATAATAATCTCATATTAAATTATTTAAAGTGGGTACTTAATAATCAAATACATAACTATATCATAGATTCAACTTAAAAATTTAGAATTGCCTTGCAATTTTTCGAACTTCTTCTACAATTAGCAAAGAATCTAAAATCTCAATTCAAATTAATTTGACTTGATTTAGCCATTGAAAGGGGACTTTGGACCTATGGAAGAAACTCAAATAACAAGCAAAGTATATGTTTTTGGGTGGATCCTAAATTTGGAAAGAGCACTTTCGGTGCGCCGTTACACGAATAGCTGACCCCACCCACCCATTTGGAGACTACACTTTCAAAATCAAAATTTTGTTCCCATGACTAAAATAAGGCCGGTTTGATTTGACAAGTTTTTCATGAAACTTGGAAATGAAATTCCATCTTCCATCAAAAGTCATGTTTGATTGAGAGAATTTTCTTGACAATTCATTTTCCATCTTTTGTCTCACACGTTTCCAATTCCATGGTTTTTAGGAAACTTATTCCAATCAATTTGGTGGGATTTAGTTTTCCAGATTACTTTTTTTTTTAACTAAGTTTTATCGTAATTCAATGAGCAACACTTACTAGAGTAAATTATAGAGAGCGAAAATGCAGAATGTACTAAGTTTTATCGTAATTCAATGATTTTAGCAAACTTAATTGTGAAAATGATAAACGAATGGCTTATTGAGAATATTGTGATTTTTAAATAGAAGAATTTGAACGTGGTCTTTAAATCTTACCATTGACTAGAGATGAGGGAATAAAAGCAATTATAATTTAGATTTGCTTAAAAGTTGTAGCCGCAAACAGTGTCGGTTTGCTTTTTGATTGAAATGTTAAATTGTTTCAAGATTTTCTCAATTCTTGTCAATAATTCCACACAAATCAACAAATTTATTGATCAAATCACTTGTCGACATTAGATTGAAGTGAACCCAGCATTGTTCCATTGTTTCATACTCACAAACATACCTTATGGCCCGTTTCGGATTCTGCTTTCCTGGGGAAGCAATCTTACACCAGTTTCTTTTAATGAATCTAATCGAAGAAAATTATCCAAATAGATCTAAAAATATTTTCTTATGTCAAACAAGCCCTTAATATTCCATAGTATCTTGCTTGGTATCTACGCAATACATGTCCCAACAACCTCATCATTCCCGTATTTTTTATCTTCAATTGGGTGGCACAATCAGTCCAATAATACGTACAAGTTAACAACTCAAACAGGAAATACCATAATACACAGCAGCTCTAATAATTGTTCAAAAAATTAGAAGAATGACTACAACAAGATGCGTGTTGCTGGTTAAATCAGCGATACTGTCTAAATTTCGTAAAAGCCAGGAGACACGAGCCAATAATATGAATTCTCTTTTTCCCTCATAAGTAGCACAGTTGCGAAACAAGTCATTAACTGTATGTTGCACTTACTGTATCAATTCATATACGAGAGGTGGCAACAATGATGGATGTGAAGAGCTTAGCTGCTCGTAGAGCTGGAAGCTGTCATCACCAGTACTAGATTCCTGATTTACAAAATGCAAAAATAAAATAAATTTTATAGAAGTTTTTAAACAGATATAAGCTAGCTGAATATACCTATCATTATGCCAGCACCGGCAAATATGATCAGTACTTCGGATTAAAAAAATGCAGGTTTGGATCACATGGCAATTAGATTTCCTCAAGATATATGGTCAACTTCAAAACTCAAACACACAGAAAATGTGGAGTTAGAAGTTAAAGGTAACAATTTCTTATCTAAAAATTTAAAAATAAACCTTTATGTATCTTTGGAAAAGTTGGATGATGTTATTCCACAAATGACAGTAGACACTAAGCTCAGCTTCTCCTTCCACTTTAGTGAACTCCACGCCTTTTCAAGCTGTAAGGGGATAGGTAGAAATAAATAACTAAACCTTTATCATGTGTCAGTCAAAGTAATTCAGCCATCCAACAGAGGCAGCAGAAAAACCGATTAACATTTCAACCCATAGTTCCCCCAAATTTAGGATCATTCTGGCTGTTGAAGACAAACTTCAAATGAATAAATTTGTGCCATTCAATCAGCTTAAGTTTTTCAACGAAAAGGTTCTGTACAGTATAAGAATAGGCACAGGTCTTGATTCAAATCTCGCCAGCCCCGTGTTTGTAAAAATTTCACATTTGTTAGGCCTGATGAAAAAATGAATTTGACCTACATGTAAAGATCTTGTTGAAGACTAACTTAAAATGAATAAATTTGCCTGCTTACCTTTAGATGAGGTGGTACAACAATGTCTAATTTTAGACTTATGGAAGTAAAAAACACAAATGATGACATTGTTTCATAATCTCTTGGCTTACATACAGTTATTTCTATTGGTCGATCCCCCAACACTAGTTGAGCAACTGCAAACTTGCACAAGAATTTTCTCAGAGAAGACGTGGTCAGACGAAATTCAGAAGTCATTTCTGACAATCATCTACCTCATCACCAAAAGGACGATCAATATCTGAAGACATTTTTGAAGAGAATGCTGTGAACAGTAGGCGTAATGCTAAAGCAGTTTGACCCCCTGTTATGTGGGAGAAGTATAACTTAAATCTTCTAAAAAAAGCTGTACAGGAACAGAAGAGCAAGGGATAAACACAGACCCAAGTTAATACTGCGGCTAACCACCCCAACCCAGAACCACTTAAGGAAAACATGTTTGACCTCAACTGCTGATTGAGCTCACCATTGTTAGAAGTGTACATGATCCCAGCTCTGAAAATAGACTCTGCAACAAGTGAAGCTAAGCCATATATTGACAACAAAAAAGTACAATAGTCAATCTGATTTTGAAAATCAAAATGACGACTCAATCTAAAATGATGTCCAAGTTTAACTCGAAAACTTCCGAATTTCCACTCGACCTAATCAAAGGTCTCATTTGCACTAAACTAAAGTTTTACACGTGCCAAGATGCATTCTAGAGAAACTTAAGAAAGGGTTTTGCTTAAGTTCAATTCATTAACGATATTATTCACACACAGTCTTCCATGAAAAGATAAATCTTGCCCACACATGACTAGGCAATCAAATCTTATATCTCCAAACCAAATACCATGAATAACTTATTATTATTATTATTTTAGGTAAAATAGTTCTTTTTTTCAAGTTACTGTTGCCCGGTCGTCAGAATAACTCAATTGTTTGAACTATCGCCAATGAAGAAAAAATATTTGTCTTTCGACTTATAAATCTTTTTAAGCTTATACAAACATGTGGTTCAACGCATAATTCAACTGAAATTCCAAATGAGAAAAGAAACAAGCAAATGCCTAAAACTTACCTGCTTCTGCAGAGCTCCACAACAACATTGTCGGGCCTCAAAACACGGATAACCCTTATAACATCAGAAGCTGATTGTTTGGATATATGTGTGGTTCCAATAAGCCAAATGGCCTCTGATTCTGTGAATTCACATCTCCATGGTGGGACTGGGCCATACTGACTTTTGTTAATCAGAACCAAGGTCCCATTATGAGCCAAATCGAGCAATTCTTGGTGGGTTTTGGCTATTATGCTTGTGGAATTTCTAACCCTCGAGGGTAACTCAATTGGTTAGGTCTTGAATTTGCTCCCCAATAGTCAACCGGTTCGAGTCCCGTAGAGCCACTGAGGTGAGAAACGACTGTAAACTTCAGGCCCCGTGGGATTAGTCGAGGTGCGCGCAAGCTGGCTCGGACATCCACGGTTATAAAAAAAAATAAAAATTATGCCTGTGGAATTTCTGAGAATTTCATGAAATCAAAGTCTGCGGGAGGTGGAATAATGGAAGCTGAGGCTTTGCGCATGGGTTTGGAATAGAGATTTGAGAGGTTTTGGAGTTGGGTTTTGATAGGAAACCGGAGCCCGCAATTATGGCGAGGCAAAACCAGATCCAACCCGTCAAAATCAAACTAATTTGGGTCGAATTTTTAGGTTGTTTTTACACGGATGGGCTATGTAGGCGGGTTATGTTGTATTGGATTATGGGTTAACTAATGAAAATCAAATAAACTCGTCCAACCCGACTCGTCTACTTTAAAAAAAAAATACTTAAAAAGTAAAAAAGAACCTAAAAAGTATGCGTGAATGGTGTAACTGTAACTATCTTGGTGCATTTTAGAAGAGGAGTTTAATGTCCTTCCCACAATAACTGTAGTATAAGTTTTCAATATAATATTAAATGCACTTTGTTCTTTGTAAACTTGGTTAATAATTATTGAATAAGATTATATACAATTTTATTTATTTACTTACTATTTAATGTTGTCTATCCGAATTTAGTATAATAGAAAATTGGATGACTTTAATTTTTGTTGACAAGTCGTCACAAACCAACCAACCCAACTCAACCGATACTTGATTGGATTGGGTTGAGTTTCAATATTTAGGGCATGTTCGGTAGAATTAAAATCGGATTAGAATTGAAAAACTAGCCGTTATTGTTGACTATTATTAAACGAGTGTGACTCAATAACGACTATATTTTTAATTTTAATTGGATTTTAAGCACAATCGAACACACCCTTACACGGGTTGGGTTGGATTAAATTAATATCAAATCAATCATGTCAGGTTGTGTTTGGATTGAAGCAAAAATCGACCTGACCCAATTCATGNTTTGTTGACAAGTCGTCACAAACCAACCAACCCAACTCAACCGATACTTGATTGGATTGGGTTGAGTTTCAATATTTAGGGCATGTTCGGTAGAATTAAAATCGGATTAGAATTGAAAAACTAGCCGTTATTGTTGACTATTATTAAACGAGTGTGACTCAATAACGACTATATTTTTAATTTTAATTGGATTTTAAGCACAATCGAACACACCCTTACACGGGTTGGGTTGGATTAAATTAATATCAAATCAATCATGTCAGGTTGTGTTTGGATTGAAGCAAAAATCGACCTGACCCAATTCATGCCCACCTCTACCTGCAATAGTGTGGGAATGGAACGGGGATGCTAAGATTTCCATTCTCTCTCGCAGAAATTCAATTTTTGCTAACTTAAAATCATACTACAAGAGTCTTTAATTTAGAAAGTGGATTTGACTTTCTCTATAATTAAATGCATTTAAAGTGTCTCAATTTTCAATGTATGAAAACAGTAAAATGATTTTAAAAAAAGTAAGTTAAAATAAAATATAAAAAACCCGGAGGGGTTGCTTAATTTGTCAGGTATTCGATTTGCTCCACAATGGTCACCGTTCGTGTCCTCTCAGGGCCACTGAGGTTACCCCGTCGTAAATTTCAGAGCCTCGTGAGATTAATTGAAGTGCGCGCAAGTTGGCCCGAACATCCACGGTTATATAAAAAAAATAAACAAAAATAATAAATATTTTTTGGAAGTAGTAAAATTAAATGTTAAATATAAAAAGTTTGTTGAAGTAGTTTAAAATTTTAACTCTCAAAATTTATAGATGCTCTATACAAAATAGAATATACACTTTAATAATAGGGGGCTACTTTACCATTAATTCCCATAATCAATAATTAATTGAGTAAATAATAAATTGAAAAGTCAAAATTAGACAAACAGATCTCGAAGAGGGTTCACACTGCTTATTTTGTGGTCAGAAGCCAGCTTTACTGGCGGATATCTGCCAAGAACAAGGTGGCACCATAGTTGACACGGTTTAAGTGTCGTGTTAAAATTGTTATTGTTATTATTATTGTTCTTTCTTTCTATTAATATACTTTTCATTTAGACGATTGTTAAAAAATTAAGAAATTATAAACAGATGTTTTTTGACAAGTCAACATGAATAAATATTCTAAAATAATTTAATAAACTTAATTAAAAATTCATTAAATATTTTATATTGCTAGTTTCAATACCAATTTCTCTAATTATTTATTTTTAAACTCTTGCCATTTATATAATATTAATATTAAAAAAATCAAAATTCAAAAAAAATACGATTCTATATAAAAGGATAAATAAACAAAATAAGAAAATAAATATAATCATATAGAATATAAGGAAAGAAAGGCTGAAATGAGAAATTTATATCAAGATGGAAGGTTCTGAGTTTTTGAAAATAAAGGAAGTATCTTCTACCCTAGAAAAAGACAACTATATATTTCTGTCAAAAAATAAAAATAAAAAAAGAACTGACTTGCACAAACAAAAATAAAATTGACTAGTGTTGCAACAGACAGTAAATTATTTAAAAATTCATTTTTATATTATTAAAAAATTCAAATAATAGAGTTTGGAATAAATTAATCCACCAATAAACCAAAAACTAACTCCGTGTTGTCCTAGTCAAAATAATTTTATTTTTAACGGGAAAAATAATTAGAAAGTACGAGGTTGATAGAGAATACGAAATCCAAAGGAAGGAACTATTGACCAAATAATAAGCAACAGCTAATCTCTAACTAAGCTGGACCAACCTTAGAACACGTGCAATTAGCGTCTTAACAGTATAGCCCCACTGCGAATTCCCCACGCTTTTTCTACTGATTTTCATTCCCTTAAATACCCTAAAAACACAATCAAATTTTTTACACGAAAGGCATACATTTGATTCTAAATGCATGGCTAATCGTCCCTATGAACCCCAAAATGACCCTTTAAGTCCTAAGGAGGACCAATCCCATGACACTTTTTCATCAAGCACTTCACGGGAACCCTTGTCCCAACCCCTAACTACCACTGTTTCCAGTCCAACGGGTGCTCCACCATCGTCGGGACGACATCCATTTTATCGTGGCATTCGGTGTAGGAGTGGAAAATGGGTGTCGGAAATTCGCGAACCACGTAAAACTACGCGTATATGGCTCGGAACGTACCCTACCCCAGAAATGGCTGCTTCAGCCTATGATGTTGCTGCTTTGGCATTGAAAGGCCTTGATGCTGCAGTAAATTTTCCCGAGTTAATACAATCGTATCCAACACCAGCATCTCAATCGCCCACCGATATACGAGCGGCAGCAGCTAGTGCGGCTGCTGCTAGAGTACCTCCACAAGAAAGTGGTGGTCATCCAGCCACTCTTCATGAACAGCAAATGCCCGCCGGACAAGAGCAGACCGGAATCGGAGCTTCTTCCAATGAGCATATGCCGGCTGGACAAGAATTTGTTGATGAGGAGGCACTTTTTGACATGCCAAATTTGCTGGTGGATATGGCTGAGGGAATGCTAGTAAGCCCACCAAGGATGAAAACTCCAGGGGACGACGGGGACTTGCCGGATGATTTGGAACCGGATAATCTTTGGAGCTATCCTTGACCACAAATGAGAATGGTATAAACAAATATTATGTATCTATAATAATGGTACAACGCCATGGTTGGATTGCCTTTATGACTCTCATCCCTACCCCCCACCACCCCGTACTTTTTTCAGCTTCAATATATATTAAAAGAATTCGGAGCTGATGTTTATTTTTCATATTTTCTTCCATCCGGGGCATTTGATGCTAGCTTGGATGCGTGCTTGCTTATGATTAGAAAGATGAACCAGTTGCTTATGTCTCATATTGACTCTTCTAGTTGTTTCCGGACTTTTTGATAGGTGGGAATTTTTTCCTATTTAATGGGCAATGCAAAGTGGAATGAGCAATACGTCTCTAAATGTAGAACTCCCTAGAACGACATTTTGCTAAAAATGAACATATATGCCAAAACCATGTATGTAGAAACGTTTCAAATACATCAATCGTGATACTTTTAACTGTATGACAAATGAGGAAGAGGTGGAGGAACAAGAGATGATGCTCAGCGACTGTGGAAAACCGGACTCCAGAGTCCAAAACCAGGTTTTCATTGCGAAAATTGCATATAAATGCCACACACAGGATATTCATAGTATAGATTCTTATTTGGTCTAAAAGGCAGCTTGTAAACCAGGATATGCATCAATGGAATTGTACTGAAAGATTAATAACACAACAGCCACAGAAACAGGTTCCTGATATCATCAAACATATTAATACTCATTGATAAACTATTATTCAGATATATCAAATTTCAATGAGGAAAACCAAAACCTATGGAACAACATGTATGTACCTGATACCACAAATACCCTGCAATGGCCATTCCTACAATATTTGGCAGCCACGTGACAAGGTTTTCGTCTATCTTCTTCCCTAGAAAACATGCAATGATAGCGACAGTCACTGCAGCAGTCCCATTGCCTCCACTTTATTTGGCTCTTGCAGATACCATGTGCCATGTCAATAGGGTGTCCAAAAAAAAAAAAAATAAATATCAGTGTTGAAAGCATCTGTTCCCCACACATCCAGCCCATGGTGAGTTATGATACTGCAATCCCATTGGAGTCTACTCTGATCTTCCTACACTCTGATACTAGTCCCTTCTATAGGTTCTTCTCCAGAACTCGGATGTCCTGGCTCGTCTTAATCTCCATATAACTAGGAGATCTCATGCAAAAACAAACTAATCTTTATAACAGTTGAAACTTTGACAGTCTCATTTGCTCAAAGCTCCTTTGCAACTGATAGACGGTAAATATCTACATCCACAATCAGAATCTCCATTGCATGTTTGGTTTGCATTACCCTTCTATAAACTTTCTTGCAGCTCTATGATTGACTCTGGCAATTTTAGCATGCCAATGTATAGTTTGTTGTGCACCACTAAGGCATATCCTGCTTGCTTGCAATTAGTTCAGTTAGGGTGTAAAAGTAATCCTTTCGCCCATACGTTCTACAGAGATATTCCCTGAATTAAAAGACATCTGGACAATGATATCTATGCCATGAAGAACTTTTCGTTTTAGACACTTCATATGTTTCATTTACGTTGAGAAACTGGCACTTGTTTCTGGGAGGTCCAAGAAATTCCACCATTTATTTCTATAAACTCCAACCTAATGGTCTCTGCACATCATTCTCATTTATCAGTTCCCTAAGATTTATATAGCATCATCCCATCTCTCTACTCCAGCATAAGTACTGGATGAAAGTACATAATTCCCACGATTACTTGGATCTAATTCAAGAAGCTGGAAGCAATTTCAGCTGAAACCAGATTACCATGAAATCTACAAGCAATAGTCACATCCTCCATAAAGCAACATCTGGAACAACGGGCATATGCTTAACGAACTCGTATGCCCTTGATAGATTGCCAGCACAAGTTAAAAGATTGACCACACACCCATAATGCTTCGTTTCTGGTATAAATCCATAATCATTTTGAATATTGTGGACAAATTTGAATCCTTTATCCACCAAACCAGCACGAGCACCAAGTAATATGCCAAACAAAGGTTCCATGCGTTGGCCTTGCATCTTCTCTTAACATTTGAGAGAAAAGTTCAAGAGCTTGATTAGAAATGCCATTCACTGAAAGTCCAGAGATGATTAAAGTCCACGAGACAGAGTCCTTCTCTTCCATTTCACGAAAAACCTCCAAAGACTTTTCAACTTATCCACATTTGCAATACATATCTATCAAAGCATTTTCAACACACAAACACATATATATAATTTTACACCATGATTGCGAATAAAATTTTGCACTGCAGTGCCCATGTCAAGCATGCCAAAATGTGTGCGGCAGAAAGCACACTAGCAACCGCTATTTCATCAGGCTTAACCTTGGCCACCATCATCTCTTGGAAAAGAATAATAGCATCATTATATTGGGTAGCTTGAGAAAAGGCCATCATCATAGAAGTCCATGAAATCACATCCTTCCTTGGCATCTCATCAAAAAGTACCCTCGCTGTGACGCAGCGACCTACTTTTGTATACCCCATAATCATGGCATTCCAAGAAACAATATTCCTCTCCACCATGCCATCAAAAATTCCACAAGCTTATCTAAACCAAGCCGCGCTTTATCAATCAATGAATTCTTTAAGTACAAATCAATCTTAATATGGTTTTCCTCAATGTATCTAACCAGAGCATCCGCAATCTCCCACTCATCCAAATAACTACAGGCTTTGCATTGAAATGTCCTAAAACCTCCTTATACCTCTTGCGCTGATTATACCCACAAATCAATGAGTTCCAAGAAACTAAGTCTTTATCATTCATCTATCAAACACTTTTCTAAGACTCCGAATCACCACAAAAAGCATACATATGTATTAAAGAATTACACATAAAGATACGCTCAAAACTCAAGTTTTATAACATGACTATGAACTATTCTTCCATATAAAAAATATCTAAAACTTTACCACAAGCTTTAAATACAAATATAAACGAGGTGTTATCTCCAGATAGTCCACTTTCACGCATTTCATCAAACATTTGGAGTGCAGTAACGGACTGGTCACTCTTGGAGAATCACGATCATGTAATTCCAATGGAGGTCCATGAACTAGATTGGTGACCTCTATTGCCTTTCAATTCAATTGCTCGAACATGTGTTCACACAAAATCAAAGGAATAAAAAATAAAATGAAACTAAGACGTGTTTTTTTCTTCTTCTCTGATTTCGATTTCCGTGGACCATACTACTATAATGGGATACCACCAAATGATGTTTGCCCTATAAAGAAAAATAGAGGAACTTTTATCGAGCTCAAAATTGTGGACATATAATTGACCAAGTTGAGCCATGTTCATCGCTTTCCATTTTAGCACGCGAAGAGCCAAACTCCAAATCCCTCAAACGACGACATAGTCCCGTGAGCTAGACTTAGGCCATATCCTAAGGAGATACAATTGCACCAAAATGCACTAAATTTTGGCTCAAAGGTGCTCTAATGGACCACCATACTATTCAATTTTGCACCATCTCAGATGGAGACACCATTGCACCAAAATGCACCAACTTTTGGTGCAAAGGTGCTCTAACACCATACTTTGCACCATTTTTATTTGGTGCAATACTATTCAATTTTGCAATTTGTCATTTTTTTTTGCCAAAAGTATTTTTTGGAAGGTATTTATGTCATTTTTGTTATAGAATTTTAATACAATTATTATTATTATTATTATTATTATTATTATTATAATAAAGGATATTATTAGTATTATT
>CAIGRH010077510.1:0-11014 GCA_903798295.1 Fraxinus nigra
TTTTTTTTTTTTTTTTGCATACAGCCTGCAACGCTTGTACAAATCCACTGTCCATCTTGAATATTTTCTCTGACATTGAAATTCACAGATAGGTATACAAATTGTTTCTGCTGCATTGACTAGAACTAAGGACACTTTAGGCTAGTATTCTTACTATTAAATTTTCTCTCTCAATTATTTAAAGACAGGCGGATGTCGTTTAGTACCTACGCTTAAATATCAAGGATCATCTGGTTAGAAAGCGAGAGTGCAAGTAATGAAATTTTTTGTCTGATGTCGATGTTATACTTTTTTGGCTGCAGAATATTGCTTTTAGTTATAGTTTTGGCTTCAGCTACTAGCAATATACAAAGACATGGATTATTTTTATTTTTTCTTTTCAAGTAGCCTCGGTGGTTGGCAAACTCTGTCCGAGATATTTTTCTTGCCAACTATTACTTTGTGTTTCTCTTAAAGGAGCTTCTTGAGATTTTGGGTGCTTGCTTTCTTTGTTTTTCCAAACTATGGATCTGTCACTTTGTTGGATGCTGAAAGTTGACATATATGTAATGAATGACAAACTTCTGCTCTTCAGATGTACTTACCTAGTTACCTATATACCGGTGCTATTATACAGGCATCTGCTGATCAAAGAGGAAGGTTACTCATGTCTACTGAGAGATTAAATCAATCTAGTGACAGGATCAGGGAAAGTAGAAAAACAATGCTGGAAACAGAAGAGCTTGGAGTTTCAATTCTTCAAGATTTGCACCAGCAACGTCAATCTCTTCTACATGCACATGGCACAGTATGTCTTATTTTCTCTCTTATATGTTTTTCCCACCCCTCGGTTTTGTTTTTCTGGAACTTGTCCCATTTAATATTTGCTATTCGGTTACAAGTATCAGATGAATGTTTTATGCTTAAGAAACTATAATCCAAAATTGAGGCTCTTAGGCTGTTAGTTGTAAAGATCCGGATAATTTCCCTTTCTGCAGCTTCATGGAGTGGACGATAACATCAGTAGGAGCAAGAAAATTCTTACTAATATGTCCAGAAGGATGAGCAGGAACAAATGGATCATTGGTTCCATCATTGCAGTCTTAATCGTAGCAATTTTTTTGATCCTTTACTTCAAGCTCACTCATTAACTTGTTAGCCTGAATATTTAGGATCCCACGTGTTATGTTTCTTGTGAGAATAAGTGTGAATGTTTTCGTGTAATTTGGCCTATGTACTTTCGCTCAATTTCCTGAATTTGTGTACCAGCTTCTTTCTTTGCGTCCCTCAATTTTTTTCGTACTGCCCATGTGTACCGGCTTCTTTCTTCGAGTCCCTCAATTTTATTTTATTTATTGGTGCTAAAGCTACATTTTCAATTCTTGTGTTTGTGATACGTTTCACTTATAACATTCCATTGTTGACGATTCGACATTCTTGTCAATGATTTTCTGTTTTAATTTTTGACTAGCTTGATGATCGTATGTTTATAAAATTATGCTAAGTGTACATTTCATGGATGACATCTTGCCTTACATTGTGTGGAAATTCAAAAAGTGTTGGGCAGGAAAATGTGTTTTTTAAAAATAAAATTAAAAACTGTCCAATCAAGTGCCGACACGTGGCACAATGTAAAAAAGATATAAAACAAGATGAATATGTAGCATGATTGATGTTTATACCATCATGAAGTACATATTTTCTAACTGCATAGTATAAGTCCATTCTACCAAACATGCTTTCTTTGCAATCATTGATGGTTAATTAATTTCTTTTACAACTTGTTCAATCTTTCTTTATTTTTTTTCTTATTTGATCTTAAAGTTCTGGTCCTCTACGTAATCCTGCTCTTTTTTAGCTTGAAACTGTGAATGCCTAGAATTGCAAATCAATAAGTTTGACCACTCTCATACTTCCAATAGCCTACGTGCCCACCTGTACTGATTTCATTGAAAATATTGATTTGAAGTGAAATGAATTTCTCAATATTTTCTAGTCTCAAGGATTAGGTTTGCGCGTACCCTGCTTTCCAGAGCTACAGGTTAGAGTTAGAGATACTTGAAGATGCATTATGAGGTAGTCATAAACAGATGCTTTTCTTATGATCAGATCTGAATCATGTTGTACATGAGCATGACCAGTCACTCATTTATGTTCTTCTATATCCCTTGGGTGAAGAATCCATACTAGCCATTCAACCTTCCTCTACCTCCCCATCTTCTTCTGCTGTAGTCGGTTATCCATTAAGATCTATGTACTGTTAACCTTCTATACAAACTGTCCTCTCACGAGGTGTTCTGCAAGCTGTTTCCGGTTGACATATCTTATTATCATAACATCTCTCCTTGCGCTTCTGCTTGAACTTCATCAAGGCTGCCTCTCTACGATCAACTTGACTTTATAAGGATAAGCTGTATGTGAATGAAAACCAGTAACATCATCAGGAAACTCATTTCTTGGAAGCATATGCACCCAAGCAATTATTTGGAATTCCTTGGTAGTGCTTGAACCCTTCATAGAAAAATAATCAGGGACATAGTTGCTGCTAGGATGGTCTTGTTCTTGTGATGATTTTCCAGAGGGGCTCTGTTACCATGTCCTTGGATATTGGTACTCACTTTCCCATTCAATGTAGTAATCTTTTCTACAATCTTTAAATGCTGAAAAGCATTTTCATGAATGGAGGAAGCACCATGGTTGTTGCTTGATTTAACACAAGCAGAAAAGGCTACAGACTCTCCTATCTTTGGTCACTCTTCTTCGAAAATGATGAAATTTTTCCCTGAAAACATTTCGAATGGTTAGGCATATGTAACATAGGAAATGAGAGAGTGGGAAAACATGCGCGCACGTGCACACACAAAAGTAAAATGCTTGATAATCGCAAGAGCATTCACCTGTCAGTCTTATCACTTCTCCGTGCAACACTAAACAACCCACCCAAGAAGCCTAAGTATCTAGTCTCTATAAAAGCAGTAATAATGGTAGCATTCGTCTGAAATAAAGTTGCATGGGCAAAACTAATGCACATTGCAAATGTTAGTTAAAAGACTATAGACTTAGCAGCAAAAGAATTGCCCTATTCATAGATAAAATAAAAATTATATAATTAATTTTCCATACATTTGAAGATCAACACATGAATTGAATTGTTGGAGTATGACCCAAATCCCTATTGGGATTAGAATTGGGTTGGTTGATTAATAAAAGGAACAAGAGTCTTCTTAGTTTGGAAGTCCGATTAAAAAAAGGATTAAAGTTCATTAAGAATTGAAAGTTTGATTGGTAAGAGAACTTTGGATAATTGAAGACTTGGGTTTGGAATGTTGAACAGCAAACTAGCACACAAGCGCTTGGTTCGGGGATCCTATGCACCCATAATGGAAGAAATGGTGAAATTTGGCCTGAGACGCAATGTCCAGGCGCCATGGTCGCAGCGCTTGCCAATCACTTCCAGTGAGCCTACCGCTCCAGCGACAGAGTTATCCGGTTGGAGAATCCTTTTTAGATTATAATTCGTTTCTTGTATTGTATTTTATCCAAAACACTTGTATTGGGTTTTATAAATACTCAACGCTATGTATCACCTAAATAGCTTTTGAGATAACATAGCAAAACATTGTATAGTAATGAGAGAACATCAAAGTAAGATAATCTAGTTTATAAATAGAGACTCGTTCATTTTGAAATAGGTTAAGAGTCTTGCGAGATCCTTATATAATTCTTTGATATTGATTATAGTGAATTATTCGTTGTTCATGATTTTTCCTGAATTTGGGTTTCCACGTTAAATCTTGTGTGATTCTTTTTATCTTGTCATATTTTCTTGGCTTTAATATCCATAACAAGTGGTATAAGTTCTGTCATTGGGTTTTGCAAATTGACTTGTTTTCTAACAAGTGGTATCAGAGTTAATTGCCAAGGATCGAAGTTCTTGGGAGAGCCAGTTTGGTTTCAAATTAAAGTAAAGTTTGATCAATTCAAAAAGAGGTTTGATTCTTTCGAGATAGCAAGTATAAATTTTGAAATTCCGCTTTTGGGTCGTAACACCATATTTTCATTGTGGCAGATCAAGATGCGAGCAATTCTTGCTCAATTGGATTTGGATGAACCTTTATTAGGAGTGGATATGAAGCCCTCAACTTTGACACGGGAGGAGAATCAGCTTAAGGATCGGAATGTCCCATCACAAATATATCTTCATCTTTCAAATCAAATTCTTCAAAACGTGTTAAAGGATAATAGTGTCGCTACATTATGGTTGAAGGTTGAGCAATTATGCATGACTCAGAGTCTAACCAGCAAACTACATCTAAAGCAACATTTATATTCTCATCGCTTGTCGGAAAGTGGATATTTGGAAGATCATCCGTCTGCATTCAATAAAATCTTCATTGATTTGGAGACCATGGAAATCAAATATGATGAAAATGACTTAGGGTTGATTTTGCTATGTTCGTTGCCTGCTTTATATATGACATTAGGGGACACCATCTTGTATAGTCCTGATGCTCTCACCATTGACGAAGCACGCGCTTTATTTTAAAGAGAAGATGAAGTAGCTGGTTGTCGGATAGAAGCCAAGACAGAGGGTCTTATTGTTCGTGAGAAGGATTCGAGCAGTCATGGAAGGGGGAATGTCTGAGGTTAATGACAGTGATATAGTTTGTTATTTATGCTAGAAGGAGGGGCACAAGAAGAAAGACTGCCCAAAGTGGTAGGACAAGAATAAATTAATTGCTACAAATCAGAAGGGACAACCTTGTAATTTTGGTGAAACTAGCCTTGTAGAAGAAGAGTACAATAATGGAGATCTTTTAGCTATTTCGACGGGGATTCCAAAACGAGGATTGAATTCAAGTCGATATTTCGTATGTGTTCAGATAGGGATTGGTTTGTAACATATAAAACTGTTACAAGGGGTTTTATGGTAATGGAAAATAACTCACCTTGTAAGATAGCTGATATTTGTAAGGTTAAAATCGAAGATGTTCGATGAGACGATCATGACACTTGGTGATGTGAGACATGTTCTAGAGTTGAAGTAAACGTTATCTCTTTGAGTACGCTTGATTTACAGGGGTACATGTAGATCGATAAAGGTAGACTTCTAAAAGTTAGCAAGGATGCCAAAAATGTAATAAAGGGATAGAGAAAGTCTTAGTTATATGTTTTGTGCGGTTTTACGATCACAATTGATATAGCTGTCACCAAAAGAGATGTTAGACCTTAGGGGAGGTTCGGTGAAGCTATTATGGTTGCTTATGGTTTGATAAGCATTGGCTTAGATGGGGCTGGCAGTGATCAGGTTGCTCGTGCGATAATTTGAGCATGTTTGGTAACTTCGATAGAGTTGGTAGTGAACGAAATGATTCAAGCAGGTTTGGGGCCCAATGTAGTTCTACAATAAGCATGGCTAGAATTTTGTTCACAGTTGCTAAGTATGCTCGAAGGGGCATGATGGGAGATGTGGAGTTTGTGTTTGGAACATTTGTTTAGAGAATTGCTTGAAGAATAATTTCTAGCGTTGAAAATTGTGTCAAGGTGGAAATTGCTTGAGTATGATCCAAATTCCTAGTGAGATTAGGGTTGGGTTGGTTAATTGATAAAAAGAACAAGAGTCTTCTTCGTTTGGAAGTCCGGTTGAAAAATGGATTAAAGTTCATCAATGATGAAAGTTTGATTGGTAAAAAGACTTTAGATAATTGAAAACTTGATTTTGGGATGTTGAATAGCAAACTAGCGCCCAAGCTCTTAGTTTGAGACACCTAAGCGCCCATAACAGAGGAAACAGTGAAATTTGGTCTGAGGCGCAACGCCTGGCGCCATGAGGCCTCGACTGCAGCTCGCTTCTCATGAGCCTGCCGCTTGAGCGATAGAGTTATCCGGTTGGAGAATCCTTTTTCGATTCTGATTCGTTTCTTGTATCGTATTTCATCAAAAACACTCGTATTGTGTTCATATAAATACTCCACGTGATGTATTAACTTAATAACTTTTAAGATAACATAGCAAGACATTATATAGCATTAAGAGAATATCAAAGTGAGAGTATCTAGTTGAGAGAGAGAGAGAGAGACTTGCATATTTTGAGATAGGTTGAGAGTCTCGTGAAATCTTTTCGCACTTCTTTGCTATTGATCATTGTCAGGGGCGGAGCCTAGTAAGACCCAGGGTGGGCACATTCTCGCCCTGAACTTCTGGGTTCAATATTTTTTTTATTATTATTATTTTTTGATTCTAGGCTTAAGTCCCAGCCCTTAGAGAAAGCTCAAACTAACTTATATTATACCCAATAGCCCAACTGCCAAAGCCCACTCCCAATCCCAAAACCAAAAATTTAAACCTCCTTCCCAAATCACAACTCCATCATCTGCTCCACTTCGCTTGAATCGCCTCCACATACTACAATTCCACTTCGCAGCCTCCACCTCCACTTCGCACGACAGCCTCCTCTTCAGTCTTGGTGAGTAGCTATGTGAACTTTTGCAAAACTCCAAATTTATTTGATTACTTTGGCACTTTAATATATCCACCATTTATTTTGTAAGAAGTGTGCCTTCAGCCACCCGTTCGCACAACCCTGTTTCCAGTTAGAGACTTGGAAATCGATTATTTTGTACAAAATGACAACGAATATTGTTGAAATTAAAAGACTGTGGTATCTTTTATGTTGGTTTTGGCTCGAGTGGGTACCATTTTTGGGTAAACACTTGATCGACTATATACATATATTTCTCTTACTTAGAAGCTCAGTGTTATGAAGAACTTCATGTTTTGTATCCAATAATGGTGTCTGTTCAGATTTATCATTTTTGTTGAAGAATAACAGATTGTGTGTGTGTGTGTGTGAGAGAGAGATCATCTTTATTTGGTAGATTTTTGATGTGAAATAATTCTCTTCTATCAGAAAAAGTTAATAATTTCGACTTCTAATTCAAGGGAAGTTAACCAAAGTTGGTCAATAGTTACAATTTAACCATATACGCAATAGTGAAATGTGAATTTGGATTTCCTTTCTCATAAAACACTAATATAAGTAGATATATTTTTTGAAAAATGATTGTTGTACATAACTATTTGCTCAATGTTTTATATATGCGCACGTCAATTATTCCAGTCGAAAGACGTCATTAACACAGACATAANAGAGAGAGAGAGAGAGAGATCATCTTTATTTGGTATATTTGTGATGATTTTCTTCTATCAGAAAAAGTCAATAATTTCGACTTCTAATTCAAGGGAATTTAACCAAATGTGGTCAATAGTTACAATTTAACCATATACGCAATAGTGAAATGTGAATTTTGATTTCATTTCTCATAAAACACTAATATAAGTAGATATATTTTTTGAAAAATGATTGTTGTACATAACTATTTGCCCAATGTTTTATATACACTCACGTCAATTGTTCCAGTCGAAAGACGTCATTAGCGCAGACATAAAAGAGATTTGACATTTATATATCCGTTCCACTGAAAAATTTACTGTCAAAAGTTACCAGGAAATGACAAGAAAAAGTAATTTTTTCTTACCTAAAAAGATAAAAAATTTGTATCTTCAGTTCATAGAAGCCGATTAATTTTGAAAAATTAATGCAAAACTCTTCACATCTGCACACTTTTCCCTACAAACTCGTTTTTAAGAGTGAATTCTATATATATATATATATATATATATATATATATATACCTACAATTTTGTTGCTTAAATTTATCTTCCCAAAATCTACATAAGTTGTGTTCTCCCTGACAAAAAATCTTGGCTCTTCCCTTGATCATAGTGAATTCTTAGCCTTGCCCATGATTTTTCTCGAATTTGAATTTTCACGTTAAATCTTGTGTGATTCTGAGACCAAAATTCCTATTGAGATTAGGATTGGGTTGGTTAATTGATAAAAAAAACAAGAGTCTTCTTCGTTTGGAAGTCCGGTTGAAAAATGGACTAAAGTTTATCAAGGATGAAAGTTTGATTGGTAAAAAGACTTTAGATAATTGAAAACTTGATTTTGCGATGTTGAATTGCAAACTAGTGCCCAAGCTCTTAGTTTGAGACACCTAGGCACCCATAACAAAAGAAACAGTGAAATTTGGTCTGAGATGCAACGCCGAGGCGCCATGAGCGCCCGACTGCAGCTCGCTTCTTATGAGCCCGTCGCTTGAGCAGCAGAGTTATCTGGTTGGAGAATCCTTTTTCGATTACGATTCGTTTCTTATATCATATTTCATCGAAAACACTTGTATTGTGTTCATATAAATACTCCACGTAATGTATTACCTTAATAACTTTTAAGATAACATAGCAAGACATTATATAGCATTAAGAGAATATCAAAGTGAGAGGATCTAGTTGAGAGAGAGACAGAGAGACTCACATATTTTGAGATATGTTAAGAGTCTTGTGAAATCTTTTTGTACTTCTTTACTATTGATCATACAGAATTCTCTGCCTTGCTCGTGATTTTTCCTGAATTTGGATTTTCACGTTAAATCTTGTGTTCTTGTGTGATTCTTTTCATCTTGTCATGTTTTCTTTGTTTTAATATTCATAACAAGTGGTATGTATAACTTCTATTATTGGGTTATTGCAAATTGGCTTGTTTTCTAACATGAATGGAATGAGTGTCCACCAATTTTATCTGGTAGTTCTCTTTTTCAGTCAACGTTCCTACGAGTTCCAATTGTATCTCACAACTCCAAATTTCTGAAAATGGTACATATCTTATTATTAGAAACTGAGGCATCTTTGATTTTTTTGTATCAAAACATAGTCCTTCATATATCACTAATGGTAGGAGCGCGAGCCTCTCTCTCCCCCCCGTCCCCCAAAATTTCAAAAGTTAGGGAAAGCTCACCCTTAATTTCGAAATCAAGGGCGGAGAAGATGGGCCATGAACCATACATTCATACAATTTCCTTGATAGATGGACAGATGCCTGTCAAAGAATTCGTCAAAACAACCCTGTATAAGTAGCTTAATTCGATGGGAAGCATCAAGAAAATCCAAACTTAATGAACAATGCTTCTTGTACTTAATGAGCTACATTATGGTTTACATACAAATGATGTGTCAAAACAAAGAATGTGAAAGTTTTTTTTACAGTAGTTGTCGGGTGCCAAAGAGGAAGCTTGAAGCACAGGCACGGATGGATTGTAGAGGGATTAGGGAAGATGACAATTAAGTGGATTGGGCAAATTCACTTGATGCAAGTTGCTTGGTTTGATAGTTATTGCTTTGTATTGTTTCATAATTCAATTGCAAAATCAAATAGCAAATCCAAGCAATTCCAAACCGGTAAATCCTATCACACTCACTTCCTCCCGCTGCCGCGCTGCCCTATGATCTCTTGTCGGCGCCTAGCCCCTCCAATCTCTGCCACTGTCCCACTGCATCGTCGTTGTGACTTGCAAGCCTTCTACATTTTTTTTGTTACTTTAATTCATTTTTTGATTTATATTTTATTTTCGTTTTTATGTGATTTGTGAAATGAGTTTTGTATATATTTATTACACATGAGTTTGGCACCTTCTTCTCATATATACACATTTTCCCTAATTTACTGTCTAAATAGAAAGCAATGCTCAATGGTATGGCTTCAATAATTTAGTTCATTATAGAAAGTATTGACTGGCAGTGTGTTAGTTAAAACTTGTTCACTAGACCGCGTTTACGTATGGCAGTGTGTTAGTTAAAACTTCGTCTATAGAAATAGTTGAGGAAAGGAAAAAGATTGATTAAATGGAGTGCTATTTAGAGAATGAGTCTGTGTATTTCATTAACATAATTGTATTCAGTTAAACACCGACTAATGGTGGGCATGTATTCAATCACTATTACGGTTATTGACTGTCGACAATCAATGGTCAATGGCCGCTCTAGCGACAAATAGTTCTGAATCCACCACTGGTAATAGCCATGTAAGTGTTTAGAATTAACAATTTAAGGAAGTAGCTTAAATTGAGAACCTAAAATATGGCGATCCATTTGATATGAAGTCAAAGTGTAGAGGCTTAATTGACACAATTTCATGTAGAAAACAGAAAATTAAGTCAAATTATAGTGACCGGCGAATGAAATTAATCCATTCGAGTGGAATTGATTTCTTACTCTTTTTTCATAAAATAATAATAATAATAATTGAATAAACAAAATTGATTAAACATTCTGTATTGCACTTCTCTGTTTTCGCTAAAAAAAAAAAATTAAAACAAAAAATAAAAAAATGAAGAAACAAAAAAATGATTATAACATTCTGTAATGCACTTTTCTGATCGAGAATGACTCAAGGATCCCCAAAGGTTCATCTCTGAGGCTCTTTATGCCGATATTAATGAAATCTAGTCCCTTTTTCTTTAAAAAAAAAAAATAATCAAAATTTGGAACTTTATTTAGGACAAATTTTGCCAATTAATTAAGGAAAATTCTACTTGTACATAATTTTATACCTAATGGGCACCCAATAGGGGGCCGACACTTGTCAATTCGGACACCCATTTAGGTAAAAAACTAAGTACTTCTAGCATAACCCATTAATTAATGTATTATCTCACTTCAACGTTGCGTAGTAGATAATTTCTCTATCTTAAGAGTACTCTAATTTCTTAAATTTAATAATATAGTATAAATACAATTTGAGTACAAAAAAAAAAAAAAATGTCACTAATTAAGTTATATAAACTAAATGCAAGTCTGGGAAACATTATATTTTTCTTATAATTTAATGGTCAAAATCAAATATTAATTTTAATCACGAGCAACAATCATTTGTATTTTTCTTTCTTTATTTTTGTTAAAGTATTTACAACATTTACATATTTTATTATTAATTATTTTTTTTTTCATAAACAAGTTGTTTTGAAAAATAATTTTTTGAAGATAATTTATAAATTTGTTTGTATTACTGGATAGCTATTTATATAATTTGCTCATGTCATTTTGTCGCATGTTTCTCATCTTAAATGTCCTCTTGAACATTGGGCATCCTTTAACGTATTAGATTTGCTTATTTCTTACATACTAGTTTTTGCCCGTG
>CAIGRH010077514.1:0-10002 GCA_903798295.1 Fraxinus nigra
TTGCATCAATGATCAATTGTGGATTTTCGAAGGTGAATATTGACTTGGACCAAGGTTAGTCTTTTGATTGTTTTCGTTAATTTAACTTTCATTGTTATTAATTGCATTATTTACAATTGTTTGCATACAAAAACCCCTCAATCGTTGTACGGAGCATAAAACATTGAATTACACTCTTCGTGGGATCGACCCTTACATCCACTACTACATTAGTTTTAGAGATTTAAGGACTATTTTTGGGTGNTTAATAATTAGAGTTAATTAAAACATTGGTTTCTAACTAACTAAAATTAAGGAGAAATTAGAAAATTATTCCAACGGTGAATATTCAAAATATGAATTAAATTATCATTGCATCAATGATCAATTGTGGATTTTCGAAGGTGATTATTGACTTGGACCAAGGTTAGTCTTTTGATTGTTTTCGTTAATTTAACTTTCATTGTTATTAATTGCATTATTTACAATTGTTTGCATACAAAAACCCCTCAATCGTTGTACGGAGCATAAAACATTGAATTACACTCTTCGTGGGATCGACCCTTACATCCACTACTACATTAGTTTTAGAGATTTAAGGACTATTTTTGGGTGCCTACGACTGCACATCAATAAAGCAGTGATAATTCGCGATCATTGGAATGTACATATACGTACAACCCTCTCATAACCTTCCCACGACACTCGACCACATCCATGTGTCCCATTCAAGCATATATTGAAGTATCGTGTACTCATTACCAATAAGTTGGAGCAACTGATACTCAATTGTAATAGCACGTCAAAACGCGGTGCTCAATATGACTTGGACAGAAATGTCCAATGATTTCAGATATCTTTAACTTCGATCGAGCAACAGGTTCATAGTCAGTTCGATGTGCTACAGCATGAAACACTAATAAAAAGAGGGAGTTACTTCATTTAGTAACGCGCACACCTCTTCTCTGATAAATCTAATCAGGTGAACATACAGATCATCGAAATAATGACTTTGATGTGTGCATAAGATCTACAAGGGAGGGTCAAGATGATAGAGAATGAGATCTCATCGGCGAAGGTGATCCCCTTAACAGAGGTGATATACAGGGCAAAGGTGGTCTTCGATCAATTGGACCATGCCCCTACAAAATAACAACATTAAAAATCAACTGAATTAAAATAGGCTAACTTATACAAAATGATAATCAACAAATTATATTCAATTCTTATACCCAATCTCAGTCCAGGTTGGAATCAGACATCCAGTCGTCTTGAGTATGTGGAACGGCTAATTCACGCACAAAACCTTGACCATTTTCCTCATTCGACGGCGTCAACTTTGTTAGGACTTTAAGCGATATATTTACATTTCAACTAGTTAATGATCTTATGTTGAAATTTTGAAACTACATACAATATAAATCGCAAATATATAATACTCACCTAGAAGGTCATTGAGGAGAGCTGATAATTGTCTACCAGATAGACAAATGTATGCTCGAGATACTCGCCAATGATGCATCTAAGGACAGCATGTCTCGCCTCTTCTCTTTCCTCAAAAATTGGGTACCCACGAGGGGGACAGTTTCATATGCTCAGATTTGTAACACATATAATTGTTATATATAAATTTAGCATAAAAATATTTTAATGTTGATTATATTAAATATTTACCTGCACTGTCAGAGACAATTCATAAGTATCGTACTTACGCAAGGACCCCTCGGGCTTCGAATATGATATGAGAAGACCTGTATGGTTACCTTAAAACATCTCCTGCCCCACGGATAGTTATTGAAGGCATCAATGTCGTCACAACTTCCAAATGAAAAAAGTCGATCGTAGTCTTTTTGTGATGACACATTATCAAACTCTCAAGGGTATATGCCAATCCTTGTTTCAATCTGTTCAACATCTAGTCGCACTCCCTGATTGCGAAAAAAACTAAGGTAGAAGCACCGTCCCTTGTCCTTTAAAATACGCGTCGTACAACCTATTGCTTCTTTGAGTACCGTCGCTAGCTGCTTCATCGCCCGTAATCTTCATTCCAATCATCAAAGCAAACTCAAACATAGAGAAACTAATGACCTTGCATTCGAGCTCGAAGTGAAGGGCATCGCCGTCAACTGGTTTAAGCAACCAACATAGTAATGCATTAATTATCTACCCGAAGTAGTGCACCTATCTCAACTGATACATTGGCCACAGGAAGGATTGGCATAGCATATCTCCGTGCTGATCATCGAGTCACTCCAACGCAATAGTAAAACTCTTAAATTACTATTTCAAGTACATTTTTCTGTCATATATCTCAACTCAGAATCTAGATGGTATTTCATCCTACAAAAATTTAAATATTAGAACATTCAACAAGTAATAATGAAAAAAAAAATTATCTCAAAAAAATGAAGCGAATCGAATTGTAACTATTATACACAAAAAATAGATTCATTTTGCACTGAAGCAAATACAAAATAAATGATTTAATAAATTAAAGGACAAAGAAAAGAAAAAAGAATTACAAACAAAAAATAAAAATAAAAATAAAGATAATAAAAAATATAAAAACTAAAAAAGTATATAAAAAAAATTTAATTGAAAAAATGAAATTACGATAAACAGAAAATATTAAAAAGTTTTTAAAAAATTAAGAAAATAATAACAAAATTAAATTAAATACAAATTAATGACTAAAATTATAAAAGGAAAAATAAATTAAGAAAATTATAAAAAAAATAAAGCAAGAATATTAAAAAGCATTCTAAATTGGAAAAAAAAATTATAATAAGAAGAAAACAAGAAGAAATTTTTTAAATTATTGCCAAGAAATAATATTAAAAATATAAAAATTAAATAAAGAATATAAATATTATTTAACTAAAATTAAAAAAATTAAAGATTTGTTTAAAAAGAATTTTTAATTGAAAAAAATGAATGGAAAAAAAAATTATTTTGTAATTTAGTTAAAAAGAATATTTAATTTGGTAATTTTCAATTTAAATTTTTTTATTTAATTTAAAAAAAGAATTAAAATATCTTAATTTATAAATTTATTTTCAAAAAGAATCTAGGCCTATTGTTAACAGCCGTTAGTAGGGGTGTCAAACGAGTTGAGTGGCTCGTTTTGCTCAACTACTCGGTTCGTGAAAATACGGCTCAAGCATGAGCTAAGCGAATCGGCTCACGAGGCGAGCAGAACGCGCTCTGCACTCGTGGACGGGCTCATGAATCGCCAAAATTGTGACCAAACTAGTCGGTTAATTGTCTGTTTGCAACGGTCACTAAACTATAAAAAGTGGTCGTTTTGGCCTCTTTAACTTTTTTCGTTCTTTTTTAACTCTATAAATATCTCAACTCATTTCCAAATTTTTTCACACAACACTCCAACAATAATTCTCACTCCCTTCCACATTCTACAATCTTCTACATTCATTTCTACTTTTAATTTCAATTTCAATTTCAATTATTCAATATCATTTATCACACTACAAATTTATAATTACAATCTTATACGTAAGATTTATTTGAATTCTTGATTTCTTTCCATATTCTTTATTTATTTACTTACTTAGTTACTTACTATACAACATATACTATACAAATTGCAATACATATTCTATACATTTCATCACAATTCACAAATGGATCTGCACTCATTTGTTGATGACTTGTTTAGTATTGGAGGTGAATCACATATGACGTTGCAAAGTCACTTTTGGAGTGAATTTGACAATCTCAGCGAATTACCTATTTCCTTAATACAAAGAAACAATATTCGTTCCGATACACTCTTTGTTCCGATACAATAAAATATTTTTTTAATACAAAGAAACAATTCATTACCGATTTGTAAAAATATGGGGGTGATATATCTTTAACTTGAGATTTATGCAAATGGATTAATAAAAGAGGTTATATAGCTGCAACTGCATACTACATAGACCCACTTTAGTGTATGTATAAAAAACTTATTGCTTTTAAAATTATTGAATTCCTCTACCGTATATATAATGGTATTATGATTATTATTAGAAAATATCATTGCGAGAGTAAAATTCGGCCTTTTACATTTAACAACGTTAGTGTTAATAAGGCAATTATCGATAAATTATGTAAGATACTATAGCCTGATTTTTGGTGATTATTTATTTCATAATGTGCCATATTTTTAATGTAATTGTACTGGGTGGTTTGAAACATATTAAGAATAAATTCAAAGAATTAGGGATGTACTAATATATACATCACAATTTCACCTAGTAGAAAAAACATTTTGAGAAATTTTGTGCCGAATTTGGTGTGATGAATACGAAAACATTTATTAGTGACGTAGGGTATAGATGAAACTCTTATTATTAAAATCATGCAAGGATTTGAGCATTTCATAACTGAATTTTATAACAATGTGCATATTAGAAACGACAATGACACTATTTTGAAATGATTCTGATTGGTTTTTAGCTTTTGAAATAAAAAAAAAAAATTGACAAGTTTTTATGACTCTATAAATATTTTATCTGGAGTGAACTATCCCGTTAACTATAAGATGCTTGAACGTCTTTATATAATTGTAAGGTTTTTCATAAATATAAAAATTACCACAATTTTAGTGAAATTATATATTCTATGGAATTAAAGTTTATAAATTATTGTGAAGATTTGTCCATGTTATTTCCTTTAACATGTATTATGAACCCCCGATACAATTTATCAGGTACTAAATATGGAATTGATCAGATTCAAAAGTTTTAACTTTTAATACACACATCACTTATAGAAATTTAGAACAAATTTTATGTAAAATGTATGAATTACATGCAGAACGAATATGTAAATATTAGTCAGGTACCCTCTACACCTACTCCTCCCACAAGTATTTAAGAAGACGACGATGAAATATTAAACTTATTTGAAGGCATTAATGCATATAGATATGATGCAATAGGTTCCTCTAGTAGTAGACATAGCATGTAATTAGACATCGGACGCAAACCCAAATGCATTGCCTGCTGAATTACTTGATTACTTTAATCATAATTTGCCTGATAATAAAACGATTAGAAAAGTTCAGAAGAAGTAATTAAATTCTAGCGAAATTACGAATGACGATAGCCAGTGGTTTTTGTTGTGGAGTTCTATTGATATCAAAGTCATTCGGATTTTGAGTTCCGTAAGTTTAATTAGACAAAAATCTAAATAAAGAATAGTCTACATATTAATGTTCTCATATTGTCCTGTTGGTAGTAAAATTATTGTATATTGATATGTTGATTTCTAGTTGAATTTAAGCGACTCTATACTAGCTCTATACATCACTAGGCTAGCAGAATGCGCTCTGCACTCGTGGGCAAGCCCGTGGCTCGTCAAAGATTTTGACTAAAATAGTCAGTTAATTGTCTGTTTGCAACGGTCACTGAACTATAAAAAGTGGCCGTTTTGGCCACTTCAACTTTTTTCGTTCTTTTTTTTACTCTATAAATATCCCAACCCATTTCCAAATTTTTTCACACAATATTCCAACAATAATCTTCACTCTCTTCCACATTCTACAATCTTCTACATTCATTTATACTTTCCATTTTAATAATTCAATATCATTTATCACACTACAAATTAATAATACAATCTTATACATAAAATTTATTTGAATTCTTGATTTCTTTCCATACTCTTCATTTACTTACTTAGTTACTTACTATACAACCTATACTATACAAATTGCAAAACATATTCTATACATTTCATCACAATTCACAAATGGATCCATACTCATTTGTTGAGGGCTTGTTTGGTATTGGAGGCGAATCACATATGACGTCGCAAGTCACTTTTGGAGTGTTTAATTATTTATTTATTTATATTATTTATATATTTCTAAAATGAATAAATAATTAATATTCCGAATAAATAAATTACTAAGAATAAAAAAAATGATTAAACACTGTTCATTTGGTGTAATGGTTGGAGATGAATTTTAATTTGGTGCAAAGTTTGGTACATCACTGGAGATGACCTAAGTTTACTTAGACAAAAATCTAAATAAGGACTAGTCTACATATTAATGTTCTCATATTGTCATGTTGGTAGTAAACTTATTGTATGTTGATATGTTGATTTCTAGTTGAATAATTTGATTATTATTAATTTTACATTTCAAAATGTGAAAAAGTTTAAACATTATGTTAACTTTACCCCTCTTTTCTAGATATTAAAATTAGATTTTTAATATATTTTAATAAAAGTTGATGAAATGTGTCGTTGAAAAATTGTAGACCCCATAAAATATGTGGTTGCGATTAATCTCTAGATTTGTATGACCTGATTTATTATTTATTTATTTACTTATTTATTTTTTTGCAATTCTTTAGTATGCATATTTGCGTCTGATTGGTATTTTTTCTTTGTTTGTTTAATTTATGATTTAGCCCATGTTTGATACTGATAAAAAATTTAATTAAGATTTAAGTTAAAGTCAACAATTAATTTTAACCACATATTTGATAGGATCCACAACTTTTCAACCACACATTTCATCAATTTTTATTAATATTTGCTAAAAATTTGATTTTAATATCTATCAAACATGGCTTAATTTTTTTGGTAATTAATAATATATTTTTTTTCCTTTTGAAAAGGTTTTTGTTTTATGGGTGAAATTGAAGATAATTTGTAACTAAGCACGCGGTTGCATATTTGGTAAGAAATTTTTGGTTATTTTTAATATTTTTTGTTCGTATTTATGTTGTGTTTGCTTCGTGATTTTATTTTTCATTATTTTTTTTATGTTTTTTATTGGCAAGTTTATTGTTTATGAGTGAGAATTGAGATGAAACAGAATTTGTGATTAGTAATTTGTGAAACTTATGGAAGGATTCTACGATGTTCCATTCTTATGAAGATAGGTCCTAGCCATTAACTAGAATAAATCTTTATCGTCCATTTCGAGGAAGTGCTAGTATAAACATGTTCATTTTAACAGTAAATGATATTCGTCTTTCCAATATTCTTCTTCTTCGCGAAAATATAACACAATTTTAGAACATAACCATGTTTAGAATTTAGAGTTCAGATTATTTTCGAGGCATAGAGTACATTAGCTGCTTCGCTTCACCATTGTCAAGATTTATATTGAGTTAAATCACACAGTGAGGTTATCACATCTAACTTTAGACAACATTGTAAAGCAAATTTGTGATCACGTCTATTAATGAATCAAAAAACAAGAATTAAAACGTGATAGCGCAAAGAAGAAGCCTACAACAAATAGAGATTCAAAGCTGCCAGCCATTTTAAAAGGATCGAAAAGACCTCCTATTTTCTACGAGGGGAGAAGAACTGAGAGGAACGTAAAGGGAGGGTATAATAATGGTTGGCAGACTATATCCTCGCTCGCACCTATTGCTGATCATAAAATGGAACAGGCCTTTTGAGCCATTCCTTTCTTTTTTTTCTGCTTGGGTGGCTGGAGAACAACTTTAATGGCAGCATCAAAAACTCCTTTCACATTCTGCAGCAAGGAAGTAATTTAGTAAGAATCTTGACAAAAAGTCATCAAGAGAAAAGATGGGGGAAATGATGTATACCTCCTGTGATTTCGAACTACATTCAATATAAGCAGGAGAGGCAATCAATTTTCTCAGCTCCTCCCCCTGGAAGTTGCAAAACAGAAGTAAAAATTTGTCAACTTGGGAGGAATGAAAATCCAATAAGTATAAACCAAACTCTGTTATTATTGAATGAAATGAACAAATTATGTAGTATTCACCTGAGCTGTAGTGATTGGTACAGCACCTGGATGGTCGACGAAAAACTGTTTGTCATCCCGAAGATCTGAATCCACGATTATCTTAAATTATGGATAACTGGATCCTTCTAATTAACAAATCATGAATAATATGCACACCAAAACTTTTAAGAACTGGGGAAGGGTGATATCAAAGGTAGTTGGGAAGTTAATCTACTTGTCTCACACACGACAAGGTTTGTCCTTTACATTAAGTTTCATGAGCCAGTTTACGTGTTCCCCATGTACACAGCATCTTGAGGCTACATATAGAACTTTGAGTAATTGGAAAGGCGTTCCAGATAAAAGGTCTATTATGTAGATTGAAGTCTACATAAATGCAGATCGAGCAGGTTTGATTTCTAACGGATAGTCTACATTAGTGTACTGTGCCTTCATGGAAGGGAACATGGTTACGTGTAGAAGAGAGGGGAAAAAAAAAAACAATTCCTTCGACTTCTACCAAAGTAGAAGTTAGTGCCATAGCTTACAGATTTGTAAGTTTAGGTGGCTAGAAAAGTTGTTAAAGGGACTGCTTGTTGTTAAATCCTATGAAACTAGATTGGGATAATAAAGCCACCATTATATTGCTCATAACCCTGCTCAGCTTGACCAAAGAAAGCATCAATAGATATTTTATCAAAAAGTAGCAAGGAGGAGGTATTATTTGCACCATGAAACATGAGCAGATAGAGTGAGAAGATTAGTTTTTATTCCATTCGTTCAAATTTATATCATTATTCATTTTGTTGTTTTTTTCATCGTTTGAGATGTTCGGTGCATCTAATTTTCACCATATAAAAATGTGTCACTTTAGTACAGAATAATAAGATATGCAGAAGCAGTCTAGTAAACAAATCATGTACAGATAAGAATCTGGTTTATAGAAAGCATGAAAAAAAAATTCAATTAAATATCTCACCAAGTTTTGTGCCAACAAGAACTATAGGAACGCCAGGGGCATAATGCTTCAATTCAGGGATCCACTGGGAAAATGAGCCAAAGCAGAAATAATTTATCAAGCCAAAAGAAACAGTTGTAGATAATCCTAGAAAGTCCTATGTATACAAAGAAAAACACATTCTTATATGAGTAGTCGAAGTCACACCTTTTTGGAAACATTTTCATAGCTTGCCTTGCTAATGAGAGAAAATGCCAAAATGAAAACATCAGCCCCGCGATAGCTCAAAGGTCTTAATCTATTATAGTCCTCCTGCCCTGTTCCGAAAAAAACAAGTGCAGATTCATAGAGAAATTCATGCCCATCCATCTGAGGCTGTGTTTGTGTGTAAAGCTTCAAAATTACTAATGTCATGAAAGATTTTTGTAGTGTTTACCAGCAGTATCCCACAGGCCTAGATTAACAGTGGCTCCATTGACCACCACATTCGCACTGAAATTATCGAACACAGTAGGCACATAGTCCTGATTCATTTGATAAAGGAAAATAAAACAATAAAACATGTAACCAATTTGAGAAAGAAAATAACAAATTGTATCCAAAATGCATCAAATTATAAATAACAGGTTCAAAGCATGATAAATGGTAGATAGTAGAAACAAGAAATCTGCACCACGAAAAAAACTTAAGTGTTGTAATATCCTGGAGATAAATAAACCTTCCATTTGTCTAAATGTATATAAATTCATTTCCCATGGGCTTCCTCTCTTGCTTCATGTAGACAATTCTCCAAATGAGCACAATTCATCTACAAAACAATAATAGAATGTTTAAACTTTGCTGGTGCAATCAATTGTGTAACAGAAGATGGTGGATTGTCTTAACAGGTTCAAAGCATGATAAATGGCACATGGCAGAAACAACAAATCTGCACCTAATTCTTACAATGTGGGTGATAATAATTCCATCTTATACACTTCAATGTTAATAATATTTGGATGTGATGGAAAACTCTCTTCATTTGGATATTATATGCAGCTTAACCATACATACAGTAAACTGCAACATTTGGTGTCTGTTCCCACATAATATCTGTAGATACGAACCCCATACAGTAAGGAATTCATCACAATATAAACTGAACTAGGTACGGAAATAAAATCCTGTAATGGAATGGATTAAATTGAAGTGAAAACAGACATAAATTAAAAAATACTATCCATCCTCTCAAAATTTGTATTGCAAAAAGGCTTTAATTATTTTATTACAAAAGATTATAGAGGACAAGGGAAAATAATTCTCAAAAAAAAAAAAAAAAAAAAAAAAATAAAAAAAAAAA
>CAIGRH010077547.1:0-12054 GCA_903798295.1 Fraxinus nigra
TAACATATTTAGCCCATGTTCGGTGTTGATGAAAATTAGATTAATTTTTTTTTTTTTTAGATTTTGATAGATGTTGATGAGATGTATGATTGAAAAGTTGTAGAATTCATAAAATATGTGGTTAAATTAATTGTTAACTTTGATTTAAATTAAAATCTAGATTTTAATATCTACCAAACAAGGGCTTAGTGTTTGTTCCGAATTGGCCCCTATATTTTTTAGCTGTGGAAGATGATTTTTTTCCCTTTCTTCTATGTTCTTTTATTTTTAAGTGGGGTCCCATTTGAAATTTTTGAAAAGTTCCGCTGCTATTTTTCCTTTACCTTTTGGCTTTTGGTTTTGTTAGTTTCTTTTCTTTTTATTTATTTAACGAGGGGACAAATTTGTCACTCTATGCAATCTTAAGGTCAAATTGGACGAAAATGACGAACTCTGCAAATTTCTAAAACTTAGGGATGTGTTATATAAAAAAAAAAGATAGGGATATATCATCTACTTTGCTCAAAGGTTGGGGACAAAATGCACAAAAAACTCTCAATAAAATAAAGTAATAAATTTCAGAACACTTAACTTTAAATAGTAAAACGAACTATTTTTCAGTTTTTAAAAGTTAAAATAGTACCTAGGACTATTTGTTTAAAAAAAAAAAAAATAGCCTTTATCTTCAAATACTTATCGCCTAAAAGTCAAATTTAATTTTTACTAACACAGGGAAACAGTACCTTTTACCAACTATACCTCGTATCTTAATTCTTTAGGATCCATCTTGGGCCGGTCTTGTTCAGGACTGCAGAAGATTGGGCTCTCAATGATTTGTGCCTCCACAATGTACATTGCTCCAGGCCCAATGAATAATATCCTCTTGCTTTTGTTTGCACTTTGGCATTATAGCATTACACACACACACACACACATAATGGCTTATGATTAAGGTTATACTAGTTATTTCAATTTTTTTTTTCACTCTTTTGTTATCATTTTCTTATTAATATTATCATAACTATAATTGTGACCATAATTTTGAATGGGACTCATAAACCAATTTGCAATCATATAATTCCTTTTAAAATAATTATCTCATGTTAGGTTAGGGCTTCTTTTTCTTGAGAATGTGACAAGTGACAATAAAATTAAGGTTAATTATTATTATAATTTTTTAATCTTATTTGTCTAAAATTTATGTTGTGCGCCACACGTGTGCACACAGAAAAGGTCAATTATAACTTGTTTGACAAGCCTTGGTCGAATAATTAACCTAGAGATTTAGTCCATCTAAAAAGTGGTTTTAATTTAGAGAACCTTATGCCCCCACATAACCCTACCCTTTGTATTTATATATTGGAGATCAAGATTTATGTTTCTATGTGTAGTAATATGTATTTCAAGCACTCCTAACAAAAATGATCTCTTACCCTCATGTGTAGGATAAAACATGTCTATCACTGACGTGGTGTGCTGTGTGCCACGTCAATAGTCAAACTTATAATTTTTGACGATTAGATATTGAATTATCAAAAATTGTAGATACATATCAGTGGTGGACATTATAACTCACACTCACCATGGATAGGAGATCATTTCTGCTCCTAATTAAACAAACTAATAGAAATCCACGTCAACATTAAAGAGGGAGAAATCTGGGTCTCGATTGATGAATCTTTTTTAAAAAGAATTTTTTGTAGATGACATATTTTATTAATAATGAGAATAAAGCAAAATACGCACTTAGAATGGGCTCTCAATAAATCTTGTTCCTTTTTTAAGAACACCTTTATTACTTAATTTTTCCATTTTTATTTGCTCAACTATAGTATAATGTGATTTTGTAATACAAAGAAACCAAAGGCTTCTTCAAATATTTTGTAATATTCTTGGTTGATACTCAATAGATCTAGAGCTATATCCTTTGTGGATGCTCAACGCGTGATTAAGTCTTTGTGATTGAACATCCGGACCCTATAAGGTGAAAATCGCATGTTTAGTTTGTTATTTTTATATTTATGCACTTATTTTGTTCTTTGTGATCTTCGATCCTTTTGAAATTGTCGTTTTGGGGCCTTACACCATCAATTATTTTCATGGACTATATAATTGATAATTTTTTTTTTTCGGTCAACACTAGGAAAAACGTAGCTATGCGTGCTTGATGTTTCTTTTTAATGTTAAAGTGATTTTCCCTCTTGTTCGATGGCAGGGTCAAACGGCTTCGATGCATTCAAAAGCTGTTGGGATGTTTCACCCATTTGCCATTTCGACTCTCATGTCAAAATTAGGAGAGAAAATAGGGTTTAAATATAAAAGTAAGAAATATTTAAAGGAGAGTAATGTTATTTATCATCATCGTGATGGAACATCGGTGATATGATAATTCATTATCCTTTACATATGTCTCTCCTCCTCTTCCTTCTCATCTCTCTCATAAAAATTGAACCATCAAATCCCATTATTTCATATAGATTATTTCATTGTCTATATTCTATCATCATAATTATAAATTCATTATTCTTTAGTAGATGTGTTATGAGGTACGTGAGACTTTGATCCCTTCGGCCTAGGTCAAGCTTGGCCTCTTCTTGGGTCTCTCAACCTCGGACCAAGTCACATTGGCCTCTCATTATTTTGTTGCTTAAGACCATTCAAAGTTTCTATTTGAATACAAGTCAATTGTCGAACCACTATATATAGAATACTAGTGTTACTATTGTCCCCCATGAATGATGCTAGAGAGAGAGAGAGAGATTACATGCCATAAAATAATATAAACATTTGAAAATGTTGGCATGCGCAAACAAGTCTCATCGAGTTACTTAATAAGTTAAACATTGGGATAGAATCTCAATTCCTAACTAGTATTAAAGCCCTATCCTAGACTTACCAATATAGATGCACAAGATAATTCCTGTCTTGGACGTGCAAAAGATCCCAATGAAGGTATGAGTAATAGTAAGTGGCAATAGAGAAAGATTTTGAGATGGTGAACTTTGGGGTTGTGAATCCTCCATGGTATGGCAGAGAAAATGTAGATCTCGATGAAGTGTGAGATAACTTCTTGATTGAAAGAAGACGGATGGAAGAGGTCATCACCTGAGGCAGGTTGGGACAATTGTGTGTCCCCAACAAAAATAATGATGGAAGATATGGTTGAACAAAAAAGAAGTAAACATCCTAAACAAATACCCACTTAAAATTGAAAAAGAAAAAAAAGGAACACTCATCGGACAAGGATTATTAGAATAAAAGGACCTCACAACACAAAAATCATTGATTGAAAGTATATCCATCGTTGAAAGATATGATTGAAATATTCATTCAGTAGTTTTTAATTTGGTACCTTGACCGCACAAGGTTAGCGATGAAAACTATTTTACATGAAAATGCCAAAATATTTTGTTGCTAGAAAATTAATTGACGATTAACTATTATATTAAAATAATTAAGTGATAAAATCCATTGATAATATTTTTTAATTATTTAATTAATATATATAATTTTATGTTGTAACATACAGATAATTATAAAATACTCACAACTAAAATTTCAAATTAAACCAAACGCAGAAAAACTCAACTTTGTAGTTTAAAAATTACTTTCATACAAACTATGTGTATAAATAGAATAAGTACTAGTCTAATTGCCTTCTCCTAATCCAAGAATTAATTAATGGGAGTTGCGTATTAATGTAGCCAATTTTTCTAGCACGATAGTCTCTCACTAAAAATCCATTTAAAAAATCAAAAATATTACTTTGTCTAAGATCACTATTAACTTCAGAAAGACAATTTTCGAAATAATGTGACATAAGGATGAGCCCATGGGCGTTAATTTGCATAATCTCCACATACTATCTTGTTGTCCAACATAGGCAAGTCTTCCTGCTTCTCTCAAAGAATTCTATATACGAGGTGATGACATAGAGAACAAGATGATTACGTGATTCTTGAGTAATACCGTATCGTGTTGACTTATTTTTGTTACTAAGTTTTGATTTGATCAAAGGTTGTCTAAAGTCCCATTTCAAGTCGACCATATATATCAAGTTCTAGCTAAATATCATTTCTTTTGTATCATTCTTTAATTACATAAATTTGCATTGTAACAAGTCGAGCTAACAGAGTCTCCATCAATATATCTATCTCATGTGCCTAGGTGCAATATATTTGGTGTGAGAAATTAAAAAAAAAATTAAAAAATATGACCATTAAAAGTTGAATAATATTATATGCAAACTACTGGCAAATTCATATTTGACAGAAATAGACTAAGATGGCACTTCGAATTTGGATAAATAAATAATATAAAATATTATTTTTAGAATTATCGGTGAGATGTTTTAAATTGTTCGGTGGTGGTGGTCGTGGTCTAGGCATGGTGCAAAAGCTAGAGATCATTCATGTCAATTCCCATAGCAAGTATGGATTGAATTATGTTGGGGGACTCTAACAAGTATATTATACCTTTATTGAGTATACAATACTCAAGTTGAGCATACGAATACATACATGTAGGCCAAAGTGATACGAGATATTTTTGTAAACCCATCATTTGTATGCTACACTAAATGAGAAGATTGCTTACCATCTTTTCATATACATCCACGAAAAAAAAGAAAGGTTTGTATGAAAAAAATGAGTACAAATAGATACGAGGGACCTGCCAAATCCTTGTACACTTACAAGGGCTTTAACAATCTTGCATAAAATTAATGTTCACCACCCAAAAATAATGAAGCTAAATATTGGTCTCTAATGTGATAAATAAAGTCCTTGATAATATGCGTATGTGAAAATTTACTTTATGATTGTTAGTGACATGTTTAGAAATTTCACCAATAGACTTAGGGTCTGTTTGATTCACTCCATTTTCTAGGGAAATAAGAATTTCTTTTCCATTTTCTTACTTTTGGCTTGTTTGATTGGCCTTTTTTTTCCCTAGAATTTCCTTTCTTGCTTTTTCTCACACACTTACAAATGCATTGATTTGTGGAAAATGAATTCTCACCATTTTGGTGGGAATTGTTTTTTCCAGGTTCTGTTGTGTTTTTTTTTTATTGGAATTAAAAAAAATTCTAGATACAATGGTAAAAAAATTTCACACTTTTACTGACAATTTACATGCAAAACAATGTCAAACAAATGATATTCAGTATTGTTAAATTTTTTTTGGCAATTGGAACAAATTTTAGACCCAATAGTAGAAAAAATTATCACTTTAATGGACAATTTTCATAAAAAACGAAGTCAAACGAACATCAAACTTTCAACATTTCTCAGGTGGAAAATTATACCAATTAAACACGATTAATTACAATTCTCAGTAAAATAATTTCTAGACAATTCAATTCCCTGTAAAATATTTTCTTTCCACCCATTTTTCACATTTACAATCAAATGGACCCTTAATGATCATTAATATCGCATAAACGCTTATTGGATTACAAATGTACGAGGCTGGACAAAACTCTCAAACCGAACCGGATCGAACTGACCCCGAATCGAACTGAACTGAGTGGTTCATCATAAGTTAAATACCCGAACGGGTATCTGAATCGAGAACCGATAGGTATGAGTCGGTTCTCGGTCTAGTCGAAGAACCGAATAAGAATCGAATCCAAATAATTTTTTAAAATTTTTTATATTGAATTTATTAAATTATTTTATTTTTTTCTAAATAAATTAGCAAATTAATTATATAAACAAGCCAAGTCCAGCTAACGCAAAGTCCAGCCAAATTGATTTTTTGTTAGCCCAACATTTGGGCCTTATCATTCCCCTTTTCATTCCAATTTCATTTGGTAAGCAGTACGCCCACTCTCATATAAACCCAAATTATTTGATAATTTTAAAACTTACATCCTTATTCCCAATTCGATTTTGAAACTCCTTCATTTCACCGATGACGGTAGCTAGTGATTAGATTTTTGAGTGCAATATAAGGATTAAAAAATTAGGTTATGTTAAATTGTAAAAGTTACGAATCAACATGTCATTAGTTGTATTAATGTAGTGTTGTTGTAAATGTTAAAAAATTTAATTATGGTATGGAACCGAACCCGAACCCGAACCCGAACCCGAATGGTTTCATAATTGTATTTGGACCCGATTGTTTNCACTCTCATATAAACCCAAATTATTTGATAATTTTAAAACTTACATCCTTATTCCCAATTCGATTTTGAAACTCCTTCATTTCACCGATGACGGTAGCTAGTGATTAGATTTTTGAGTGCAATATAAGGATTAAAAAATTAGGTTATGTTAAATTGTAAAAGTTACGAATCAACATGTCATTAGTTGTATTAATGTAGTGTTGTTGTAAATGTTAAAAAATTTAATTATGGTATGGAACCGAACCCGAACCCGAACCCGAACCCGAATGGTTTCATAATTGTATTTGGACCCGATTGTTTCATTTATTAAATATTCGAAAATTTTGGATCGGTTCGATTCTGAAGAGAATTGAATCAAACCGAACCGACCCATATTCAACCCTACAAATGTAGAACAATATATTAGCTAATATATTTGATACATATGTTGTAATAAATAATTACTTTTGAAAATACGTGAAAAGGAAAAAATGTGAATGTGATATTTCTTCATCCTCTCCAAGAGAAACTACATTTCTTCCTTACCAGAAGGAGGACATTTTTGTCTTTCTCTCACTTTTTCTTGGAAAACAACCAATAGGGACATTCCACATGGGCCCATAGATTTATATTTAAGTAGTAATATAATATTCGCCGCGTATGCAGGGTAGTAGGAGGTGATGATGAAACCTGGTGGGCCCTAAGAAGTATTATAGATGCCGCAATATCATTGGTTGAAGTCATTTAGGGCAAATTAAACTATGCCACGTGTAACATGATGTTATATCTATGTCATGATGAAAAGATGGGGTCCATTTACCCCCAAACTCTCCCCATTCCTTCCCCGGTTTTCAATATTTTGTGGGGTAAAAAGTTCCTTTATGCACTTTCTGTGACCCTTGTATTTTCCAAGGGCTTGTACCTTGTATGATACTCCAAGTCTACGTTTTAGTATTGGATCAAACTTATTTCCAAAGTTATGAACAAGGTTATTGTCATGGAAACTTTGAGGAATTTCAAAATTTTGTTTTAATTATTTTGGATGAAATCGACTTAAAGAAATAAATATTTTGGAATAAGTTTACTCATCTTCACCGCTCCTTTAATATTACAAACAGATATCTTAATATTCTCACGTCTCGCGTCTATGCAATTGTTTCACACTATTCTGTACTCTACGCAAATATTGCTTTAATGGTTGTAAACCTAACTCTTGTAACATAGTGCATGTCCAAGTCCAAAAGAGTTAATATTGAAGTACCAAACATTTTCGACAATGTGAGTTTTTGGATCAGTCACGTAGACGACAACCCTTCTACTGTGGAGTCAAATAATGTGAGCGAGTCTTGCATTCAAACTCCTTTTTGCTTATGTACACAAGGCCAAACAAGTACAAATGGAAGCAATATTTAAAGGAAATAATCAATTGCAAGATTATATAGAAAATTAGAGAAATTAACTTTGCTTTTTCGTAAAAAAGAATTACCCATTTTAGCGATAAAGAAAAGTTACACGTGGAATGAATAATTTACTTTATTAACAATTTTAACTAATAAAAATGATCTATTTTAAACTTGTTAGTTATAAGCCAACTTCCATAAACTAAAACATTTTAAGCTGAATAAACAAAGATAAAGCTCTGCTTTGATTTTTAATAACAAAAAAAAAAAAAACTAACAAGTCTCTTGTTTATTTATTTTTGTCTTTTGTAATTCACATATAAATCGATTTGCTATTCGTACTTTTTGTGTTATGGTCTATATTTGTCTTATTTGTAAGGACCCCAAACTCGCCTCATGAAAAACATAAAGACTCACCACCGATAGGGTAAAAACAAAGTCAATAAGAAAGGACAACACGAATAAACTTGAATCCAAATGTGCTCTAACAAGACGCTATCAATCCAAAAAAAGTCAAAACTTGGATCTTCTTTAAGCAACTTAGGATTGCACCTCTACCTCTTTTTGTAATGTGCTCTTTTAGATAGTCGTATTCATGCTTATTCGGCACTCGTGAGGTCCTTCCTTTCTTGATTATTCTATCGTGTAACAAATTTTATTGCAGCATGTTCAATATGTTGAACGATATATAATTAAGAAATAACACAATTGGCGACGACCTAATTAATTTGTCTACGTGGAATTTTATGGGGCCCACTAGTGGGAGCCCACAATACAACTCAGCCAGACAGTACGCCTAGTTGCAAGCTTAATGATGTTGGCTAGCCCACGCCAGACAACAGAGCCGCCAAACTGAACTCCAACTCCAATACACATCATTTCTCTCTTTGGGGCCCCGGGACCACATTCCACCGCAGCCACCCTACACGCCATATTGCAAAACCCCTAGTCCTCTCGGCTCAGCCAAGCTCTTTTTTTTCTTTTTCTTTTTTTTTTAATTCTTAGCCGGCTTGATATGTATTTGGAGGGCCGTCACTATCCTGATGGTATAAGCCCGGCCCGGTATGGTTGTGGGATCAGCAGTTTTTGTCACGAATAAAGAATTGTAAACCAACCAACCGTAGGCACCCATCTGTGGTCGTTGGACATGGAAAAAAAATACCTAAATTTCAATTCAGCCCTAATAAATTATGAATTATGCTGCTTGTACATAAAAATGGTATATAAAAAAACTACATAAAATGATGTGAAGGGAAAAAATCGAATGAAAAAGTTAATTGTGTTTTAAACTGATAAATGATAAAGTGATCCGTGATATAATGTAACTCATTATGTAAAACTTGATATACATGTAGCAATGTCCATATTTATTGAGTTACGATTCTACGGTGAAATGTTCAATTAGTGAATCGTATAATTTTACATTTAATTGAACATATCACATAATGTCATATATATATTGGTGCTCAGCATTATTGGTGTTAAAAGCCTGTTTGGTATGGCTTAAAATTCAATTAAAATTGAAAATATGGCCGTTATTGGATCTCACCCGTCTAATAAAAGTCAACAATAATGATTATATTTTCAATTTTAATCTCTACCACACACCCTCTAAATAACATTATCATATTTTTAATTATATTCTTTCAATAAAATAATTTTACGTGTAAATTCTAAAATTTCTCATACTACTTTTAACTACATATTTTCAAAAAATAAAAATAAAAAATCACTATTATAAAACTTATTTTTAACCAAAGTAGTTTAATTTTTCATATACTTTTTCTGCATTTAAATTACATAAAAAAATTTCCCTAATGTGAATTTACAAGATGATGGTTTGTTCATGTACTCCAATTTTAAATTTTTGATAGCTTTAAATAAGTCAAACTACCTGTCGAGCTTCTTAACTCTGATGTCATATTGAGTTATAAAATTCTATCTTTCAATGTTAACCTCGTTAAAAATAAAATAAATTAATCATTTTTAACGGTCATTTAATTATTGAAGTTTTGAGTTGGATCAAAATTTGTTCGACGTATCTATATATATTATTACCAATTAATTTATAAACTGTCCAGAAAAAAAAAAGTATATCAAATTAATAAATTATTTAGATTTTTTCGATGCTACATATAAACCTGTTTATTTGAATTAAATCAATTATATTTTTATTTAAATTTGATTTGAATGTATCCAATTTGATATTAATGAACAACCTACAAAATTAATTTTATATTGAACACTTCAACATCTGGTAAAAAAATAAAAAAAAATAACAGCAAAACATCAATAAATGTTAGATAATAAATAAGATTTTGACCTCTTTCCATTTAATAATAGTGTCCAATATTTAAGCCCATTTTAGAACGAGATGGGACTACTGAAACTAGGCTCGAGCCTCGTTTTAGTCAGCTTCTCTCTCTCTCTGTATAATGATGACAGTCGGTGGTGGTGAAGAAACGTATAGGTTACGAGCAAGAAACTGTTATGTTAAATGATGTGGTGGAAAAATATGAAACGGTGAATCAAATTTTTATAGCTTTGGACCATACATTTATAGATTGTGAACCATAGTGTCATTTTTTCACTGAATTCCTTCTCCAATTTGCAGATATTTGAAGACTCGTCGTCTTCATCACGACTTTAATTGAGTTCTTACTGGAATTTAAATTTACAGAAATTTAGAACTATACTAGCAGGGCAATTAATACGTAACTATTATGTATCAAACATGCCTATATTTTATTATCGTTTGTCGTTTTCGATTCATCATTCATAACAATGCGTTAAAGCTTTAATTGGCATAATTCTTTATCGAATTAATTTCCAATTAATTTATTTTCGACATCAAATTGATGTAAGATTTCCCATCATTTAAATTGTGAGAGTAATATAAGAAGATTTTTTTTTTTTTTTAACAAAAAGTAAAACTAAACTTGCATTTAACTCTCCAAGATGGAGAATCATGGGGGTAATTATTGAGACAGTTAACAAACTAACCACTTCAATTAAATGAGATGAGACAAAAATTAATTAATTACAATCATTAACATAGCAAACCAATTCTTTATAATTACCATCATATTGTAAAACCATCTTACCAAAAATTATCTTGTAGATACAAAACAAGCTTATCTATTAAAGAAGTTCGTCTTTAACACAACTCTTTACACGCATATCAGATTCATTGTAACCTTTGCCGGGGCAAAAGTCTCGATGACAAGAATTACCCGCTTAAATAGCATGTCTAAGAATAGAGCTCGATAAAATAATGAGTGATGACAAAATTTGAACATAAATTTTATTTACTTTAATATTATATTGAATCGCGTTTGAAAGTTTAAAAGGATAAAAGAAATGCGTAACCAATGAAATGAAATGTTCGTGAATCAAGTGTAACCGTGCGCAATGGGGTCCAAAATTTTCATTAGTAATGAACAAGAAAAGGTGGGGACAAGGAACATTGTAGAGAATGGTTGGGCCACCTTACCACATTTAGACAGATAGGTTTAGCTTTTGGCTTCAGACTGTTCTGCTAAGTCGCCACTGAAAAAAAAAAAATAAGAATTATTTATTGTCTCTGTTTGGTCTCTTATGGTCTCTAAGATAGACCTTTTGCTGGTTGATGATTGGTCCATGGCGTGACATTCCCTTTAAACTAAAAAAGTAAATTAGTTAATAAACTTGTATTAAGGTTACTATGTTACACTAATTTCAAATGAATTATTCCAAACATTTTAAGACTGTTTGTTCTTTTTAATGGAAGTGTTAAATGTTATCAAAGCATATAAATGTTTCAAATTAAAATCTTTCAAAATTAATGTATGGCATATACATTAAGTATTTAAACTTGTCCTCTTTGTGAGGAGAAAACAGGTTCGAACGAGACTTAATTTTTTCTTGTTTAACTTCATTTACGATGTAAATTATTGGTTTAGAAACTTGTCGAATTTAGATTTAACAAGAAAATGGTTTAAACTCGAACATCAATTAATGACACAAAAAATTTAACATTTTCCTTTCTTAGACTACTCATTTTTATTATATCACACACTTCTTCTCTCAATATCTAACATCTAAATTCAATGAAAAGTGACCATTAAACAGAACATTCTTCTCAGAAAAGATGTCTCTCTCAGTTGCGGGTGGTGGAGATGGTAGTGGCCCACACGCTGCTCTTTCTCTCTCTATAGCTTTCTCTATCTATGTGTGTACCTATATGTGTGCCTATTTTGCGCCACCTTTTTTCGCGCCCAGAAACTTTCCCAACAATTCAACCCACTGTTGATAGCGAGAGGCAATCAAATAAATCTGAGGTAGCCTACATGATCTATCATCATTAGGGTTTTTCTCTCTCTACTTTTACTTTCTCTCTCTGAATCCTCTCTTCATTTGATTGTCTTTATATAATCCCATTTGTCCTCCATTCTTCCATTACTCAGTTTGTCAATCCGGGTTTTCATTTCTCTCCTTCTCGGGATCCGATCCAATTGCAGACAAGAAGAAAACATTAAGGTGTCCTCGCAGTTCTTATTTTTGACGACAAGAACTGCTAGGGTTCAAGTC
>CAIGRH010077558.1:0-11391 GCA_903798295.1 Fraxinus nigra
ATTGTTCCAATTGTGTAAAAAAAAAAGATGGAAAATAATTTACCATCAAATACATAAGAAAATATTGTCATTAAAAAACTAGAAAAGAAGTCACGTGACGCAAAAAGTGGAAAACCAATTCTAGGCCAAATTAATGCTATCAAACATGACTAAAGGTAGGAAGTGGAATTGCTTTTTCATTTTCCTAGGAATTGGGTGCCAATCAAACGGACCCTTAGAGTATGTTTTGCTAAGATTTTCTAGGTGTTGAGTATGTTTTGCTAAGATTTTCTAGGTGTTTATAAACGCCTTGGTCAAATAATACATTTGGTCAAACATTCGAGGGTCCACAAGTACTATCCACGAACCCACTACTCATTTATCCATGTTTATAAACACCTTGCCAAGCATGTTATTAGTTATTTAATTGTTAGGTAAACCATTTCCAAATAAAAATCCAATGTGATTACGAACTAGATTTATACTTCACTTCTCTTGATCCTTGGATTGTGCTTGCCTCTATGTATGATTTTCTTTTCATACTGCAACCATCGATAATGCCATTTTCTTTGTTTATTTTTCAAATGATTTGAGTTTCTACCCTTCCTTTCCTGCAGCAAGATAATGCTTTTGGCGATACAAATATAGTTGACATCCCTAAATACGCTGTAAGTTCCTTGATATGGAAGATAATCATTAATTTTGTACTCTGCTTCTATAAAGTGGTTAGTTAATTGTGTGGAATCGTAGTTTTGTTGATGAGATTTAGACTTCTTTAGTGAATGCTATAAGCAAACAATGAGAAAAATCCACTTCTCATTATATTATGTGGTCCTCAGTGTTTATTAGACTTTGGTCAGTGCTGCAAGCATCTATGTGAATGTCATTTCTTTTCTAGGTAATAGATTGTACTCCACTTCTAGTTGTTATCTGCAGTAAATGCTGCCAGATGTATATCGAGGCTATATTTTGTTGGAAGGATAATAAAAGAGTAGAGTAGGGATGGATAAGTGCAGCATGTATTTTCTGATGAATTATACTTTTCCTCCTATTTTCATTCCATACTAACGATAAAATATCCGCCCTTTTACTTTCATCCTTCCATTTCACATCCACACGTATTTTCTGCCCTACCAAGCAGATGCTGAACGAAATCCAATGTTTCATTTTGTGGTTTTAAACTTCCACGCTATTTTTTTCTATTTCTCTTTTTTATTGTTCTTTATTTTTCTTTTCAGATAGTATGATAACTTAGTTATATGACAACAGGTGATTAGTACCTCAAAAGGCTTAATAACTGTGGAAATTTACAACGAGGGTTCTCCTGAGGTTGTGAAGCAATTTGTTGTCTCATGGTATGTATTAGATCAGTCTTTTTATTTATCAATCACATTAGTGTCTTGAAAATATGTCCGTTATAGTTCTGTTACCTAGTGTTTGCTTCTATCATTGGATTTTTGTTCTTGTACTTATACTGTCAAGAATCTGATGCTCCATTATCTGTTAAAGTTACACTGGTCAATGAAAAGATGGACCTATCCTCATAATGATATTACCTTGAAATTCAAAGGGTAGAACTAACTGATAGTCTGTGGCTTGCCTTTTGAGTTGTTGATAGGAAATTTTATTCACATGAATGTACAAGTATGTAGACAATGAACTTGTTAACACAAGCTATGAGTCAAAATGAACAAAACTATGGACCTTTAGACGTCTGGATGTTGATATCACTGTCCTGAGATTTTCATATTTACCGAATATTGCTGGATCATTTCAAGGAGAGATGGGAGGGTTTATTTCACACTCTTCTACCGTCAAATATAAATGTTGTAACTTGTTCATTTATCTAATTAATTAATTTGTTGTGTCAAACTCTCCAACTCTTCTCAGAAAAGGGTGGAAGAGCCATGAGGTACAAAGTTGATTTGCTTCAGATGCCTTTTTTATTCTTTCAAACTTTTGTTTTTTAGTACTTATTGAACTTTTCCATTTTGAATATTCTAGAAGGGCATTGTTAAAACCCTGATTAGGATATATATTAACCCCAAACGAATTTGCAGCTTGAAGGGGCGCTTTAAAGGAATGTTTTTTAACCGTGTAATAAAGAACTTTGTCATTCAAGGAGGTGATGATGATAATGCTGGAACTACTGAAGATTGGACTTTGAAGGGAAAGCATTATAGTCATCTTGATACCAGGTTTGCTCCACCTCCATGTGCTGCTTTGAAATCTTTTAGTTATTAATTTGTCATGGCTAAAAGCTTCGCCTTCATTCTTGATCCAGCCTGAAGCATGAAGCTTTTATGCTTGGCACTTCTAAGACAAAACACGATGGGGGCAGATTCGATCTTTTAATTACGACTGCACCAATTCCAGACTTGAACGAGAAAGTTAATGTATTTGGACGTGTCATCAAGGGAGAAGATGTTGTACAGGTGACATCTTAGTTATTATTTGTTACTTTTTTTTTGGTGCTTCGAGAACCCACTCAGACCGGCTGTTCTGAGTGGAAATTACCATTCATACATTATATAGCCTTAAAACTTCGTAGTTGAAATAACCCCATTCCCAGATTTTTCTCCACATTTTAAAATAATTATTGCACGATCTTCTGGCTGACTATTTGAACCTTGTATTGCTTGCTTGTGCCTTGTCCTGCCTACAATCTGAATTTTTTTTTGGAGGCACATAAAGATGCTCTTTCTGTCTCTACTTTTGTTTCTCCTCTGCCATTGTTTTACATATCATTACATAGCATTTCTGAAAAGGATTTTGATGGTTGTACACCATGCTTGACAGCTAAGATTTAAAATCAAATCTTGGTAATCCAGTTTTAAATGATGCTGCCATATTACGCCATGTCGGATTAACCAATGTCTTCGCTCTATCATATGCTGTTCAGGAAATCGAAGAGGTGGACACAGACGAGCATTATCGGCCCAAACAACCAATATCTATCATCGAAGTGACTATAAAACAGCAAATTTAGAAGATGTAATGTTCCTCTGAAAGCTTCTCATGTCACATGACGTAAGCATTTAATGTTGAAGAAAGAAAGCCTCTTTAAGGATAGTGGATTTGTTTGCTCGGAATTTTCCTTGTGATTTCTTGTTTCTTGGAATTACATTACACGCAGCTTAGAGTCCTGATAGAAAAAAAGCTTGATTTTACCCTGTTTTTATAATTTTCTTCGGTTTTTCCACACAATTTGCTTCGGGCTTCTATATTTCTATTTGTAGATTATTTCATGGTAGGCAGTTTACATACCAAGTATTGTCTTCAGAGAAATTTGTTGATCCTTACTTTGTACCTATTTTGCAGTGTACTTCAAGATGAATATCAATTCTTGGATTATTCAGACACGTTTTGATCCCCACCTTTTGAAAAGGCTTAAATTGTGTGCGCTTCAATAAACTTTAATGAGACCGGTTAGACATTGAGGTATCATCCCATAAAGATTTTTTGAAGAAAAAATAAATAAATAATTGAGAAGGTATTTTTAAAAAGTAGGGAAAAATATTTAGAAACATGAAAATGGTTATATATATATATGCTTAAAAATAAGTGTAGGAGAAAAGTGTTTCTCGAATAATCAAAATCAAACAAGGGTTGAGACACATTTTGTATTAGGTTAAGAGACATTTTGTATTAGGACTGTTAACGACGGGAATTGAAGTAATATTAACGTTTACGTTTTAATACATAATCCTTTTTAATCAAAATGCAGGCAGCACCAAACACCGAATTAGATACTATTCCAGTGGATAATATTGATTTATTTTTCATTTAAAAGAATTCATTTACTATATCGGTCTAAAGACTCTAAACTCACCTCCAATCTCGATAGAGTAATGTTATTCAATTCCACCTGTCTAAATGACAACATTTCTATCTTTTTTATTTATCATTCCTTTAATAGAACTTATACCATATTGTTTAGTCCATTGTTCTAGATAGCATATTGTTTGTGTTATATGATTGATAATATAAATGACTATTTCTTGAAGAAAAAATTAAATATCATCCCCACCTTAATTCACCATAAGCATATGAATATCCATTATAATTTTATATTAAATTTCTTACAAGATTTAGGTTGTGTCGGTTGCCATTAAAATGGTCAAAAGAATTGTAATTCCTACCGTTGTACATCACTTCAGCCACAACAATTGACCAGTCATGAGTGGTGCGGACCCCACTAACGATCAGGAAATGAATTAAAATTTAGCCAAAAGTAAAACCAGACAGACCCTTAATCTGGTGTGCCAAACGTAGCTTTAGTATTTTGTCCTTGTTTGGCTTCAATTTTTATTTTTCTCTAATTCAATTTTAACTACACATTTTATATGATCCACAATTTTATCAATGTTTCAATCATATATTTTATCATCTTTATTAAATCTTCTAAATATCAAATTTTTAGCCAAACAAAAAATGGGTTTATTTTCTTTTTTTTCAAGGAAATTCCAAATGTTGAGGGCAATTTGGTCTTAAGAAGATTCAATCCACCCGTTGATGAATCCGTTAACCCGGGCAAAAGGATTCGGCTGACGGAGAGCTTGAAGCCTACGGCTATGGCTAGTTCGCACCAACTCTACTTCTCTTTACCCTCACTCTCCTATCACAAAATCAACCACAGAAACTCTTCTGCTCGATTCAATTGCTTTTCTACCGGACAAAATTCTGTATGAATTTCTCAATCTGTTTTCAATTCAATCGCTTTTACAATCTAGTAAATTACTAATTTTTTCTTCATTAATATGTTTTTCACTTTTGAAAACAAAATCTCAGCTTGAAGCAACAGAAACAAAATCAAGAACTGAATACAAGCCAGGAATCCTCGATAATGTTTTCCTCAATTTGTTCCGTAAGAAAATGGTTCAGGTATTTTTCAGTTCGTTTCTCCTTTTCCTGTTGATTTTCAGTTAAAAGCTTGGAATAAATTGGGAGATTCTCCTATCATGTTGCGTAATTAATGGTTTTTAGACAACTATTTTACTTAAAAATGTGCTTAATTTTACAACTTTTACTTTCTGAAAGTTTAGCCAAACTGCTTAAAAAGTATACTAACCAGGAAATAATTTTATTTTAAATTAATCATTTTTTCTTGGTGCAAGTTGGAAATAAGTTGGTTACATAGAGTATGGTATAAAGTAACTTTTTTTTACTTGAAATTGAGAAAAATAAGTAAATAATTCTAACATGTTTTGAAGCAATTTTTTTTAAAAAAATTCTCTTTAGCCAAGGCCAAGCATATAACCACTGTTGATGGTTTTAGTAATTAACAGGAGATTGGATGGGACTCGGAGAAGCCAGGATACGATGGATTAATCGATGTTGCACATCGTATAATGATTGGTCGATCCAATGCTGAAGCTACTGAATCCGCGGTATCCACTATTTCCGTTGCTTTCCTTTATCATCACCAAAAGTGATTAATGCTGTAGGTGTCAACAAAATGCTTGGTCGGTGAGTGAATTGAGAGCTTTATTTCTTTCTGGGCAGGTCCGGATATTAAGAGCTTTATTTCCTCAATTATTGTTAGAGCTCTACAAAATGCTCATCGCACCTATAGCTGGGGGCAAGGTCGCTGCTATAATGGTCGGTGAGTGAATTGAAGTCTCTTTGCAGTAATATTCTATAAGCTATACCACCTTGGTTTCTAAGCATGTTTGGATATATTACACCCTTGTAAACTTGCTTATTTTTGAACTTCGATCAACCAAAAATATTATTATATTAAGAACTTATGTACTTATAACTAAACTTTTGAAGCTTAGACAAACTGCACATAATGGTGGTATGTATCTTTCATTGTTGTGATGTTCAGCTTATAAAATGAATCTAATAGCGTACGCACTTATTGTTGTTGACTGGGTGAATTTTTACATAAAACTCTACTTAATCCAATGGGAGCAGGCATGAACTCAGTACCATTTTGTTGTGAAAATACATACACCCGAAAACTCGACATCCAAAAACCAAGAACGTTCATGGAAACTACCATCTAGTTGGTAGTCTTGTTTGATAGGTTTTTTTGGTATGTGTAACTTTATTCTATTCATTCAATCACAATGCATTATTCATTTGCCAAAATTATCAGAATGATACTAATAATGATGTATTATGGGTATTTACCAATTATCATTTAATTTAATTGATCTCGATGTTCTTTTTGGAAGCACGGGTGACTGCAGTTTCTTGTCAATGGCTCATGGGACCATGTACTGTTAACACTGTCAATCTACCTAATGGATCCTCATTGTCTAGTGGGGTAAGATTGTGATTTAAGCGCATATTTGTAGAACTGAACATTTCACGACAATATTAAAGAAGAAAACATCATTCTACCAAACATGCACATAATTTAGATTTCTAGGGATTGATTTGTGTTGTTTACTAGTAGTTGACCGATATTGAGTAATTGGTATATTCATGTAGGTGTTTGTCGAGAAATGCAAGTATTTAGAGGAGAGCAAATGTGTAGGTGTATGTATCAATACATGTAAGCTTCCTACACAGGTTGGTGACTGGCACTTGGCTTCTGCATTTTCATCCTTCATTGCATCTTTCCTACGTAAATTGTCATGAACGACTAAATCAACTAGATCGTTAGTGAACCATGCTAGTTGCACTCTAATGCTCCATCTTCTGACTTGCTCTATTGAGATGTCCCAACCATCTTCTGACGTTCTATAAGTAAAATGAACCAGCAATTAGGTAAAATATGTTTCTTCAGTGGAATTTGATAGAGCTCCCCTAAGTTCTACTCTATATTGTGAAGTACATTTGCTAACATTTGGATGATCAAGTGTAAGTAGCTTTCTTGTTAGATTATGAGCATTGTGATCTTTGTTTGTTGCTATTTCTTTTAGACTTTTTTCAAGGAGCACATGGGAGTTCCTTTAGCCATGGAGCCTAACTTCAGCGACTATAGCTGCCAGGTAACATGTCTCACGAGAATCCATCTTTAATGCTAAAGTAATATAACATATTATGAAATTTCGACACACTTTCAATGTGGCAGTTCAATTTTGGGGTACTTCCTCCTCCACCAGAAGATGATAGCGCCCTTAAGGAACCATGCCTCGAGTTATGCCCAAGTGCCACCCGACGCAGGGAAGTAACTGGTGGGATGAATGTGTTGAAATGCCCCAAGGCATGAAATTGCCAGTCAGTACTGAGTTTCAGCTAGTAGAGATTTCCATATATCCAAAGATAAAAAGTAACAGAATTCATACCTACTATAAATGTGTATATAATAAAAAAATTCATATTCATGCAGATTATCTTTACTTTGTTCTCACTATTAAGATCTCTTATCAGGAAGCAGCATTTGTTCTCAGACAACGTGATAGTGAAATTATCACATTATAGAGATCACTAAAAAAATCTAAATAAATTTAAAGTCGGCTACGTGAATAATACATGAAATATAGACAATTGTTCCCTGCAAATTTCACATTTAAGACAGTGCACAAGAATTCTCCCATTCCAGGAATTGCGGTATGAGGAGATGCATCAAAAACAAAACAAGGTATGATGAAAAATCTCCAGCGACCCTACAAACTGTAAATCCTTTGTTTTGTAATTCAACAAAGGATTGCATGCCCAACTAAATGCCGCCCTGCTACCTATCCGTCATTTATGAAGATTTCATCAGAATCAGGATTTTGAAGTCTAATAATAGTAAAATATAATAAAGAAAAAACTATTAAGGCGGTTTATGCATTCCCATGAACTGAAGAGGATTTAATACAATTATCTCAATCTCTGTTGATCCCTTCCTCTTAACAGTAGACAAAGAATTAGGTAAAATGACTGATTATCATGCTTTAAACACCGAAGCATTTGTTACTAGCCTTCAAAAAGTGAAAATTGTGATAGATATACACTATATTAGATTAAAGAGTAAAGACACATAATACAATAACAATTCAACATTAAAAAGGTATGAGCTACCATCCATGAACGAGCAAATCTTTTCCAGTACAGATTATTGATCCCAACCAGAGGGTCTCCTCCTTTCTCTAGGCCTTTCTCTGGAGCTGCAAACGAATCAAGAATGGAAAAAATCCAAGTTTAACACCAAAATTAAAGATTGGAAGCACACGAATCTCTTAATATATTTTTTTTCTTGATACATGTTAAAGCATGCAAATATTCCACTCTCGTCAAAATAGTCAAAATTGAGAATTTTGAGTTCAAGAAAGTCACCTTTCTGAGCACTTTTGGTTCGCATTATCTCTGGAATTCTGAGTGGCAATGTTCGACATAGAAGCAGTACCAGTTGAACTGGTTGTCTTGGCAGTATGAACGTCTCCATCTATAGTGCCACCAGATACAACGCCCGGCAAAGCCATTCTTTTATTGGCATGCATGCCTGGATTATGGTTCACAACCTGATTTTGGGAATTTGATGATGCAGCAACAAAATTGCTTTTAAATCGTGCCATCATCCCTGTCCTCAGCGAATTAACTGCGGCTGAACGACTTGGAGGATTTGATGCTGCATTGGATTCTGCACTATACCCAATACCCAATCCAAAATCCACGCCTCGCACACCTCGGTTACCACCTCCCCCCCTCCCTTTAGCTCTTTTCCCACCTGCAAATAATATTGAACATCCAACGAGCAACATATGTTTTCAACACTCCAATAGAGAGAAAATATAAATGATAAAAGAAGATTAAACATTAATGCAAGTTTATTTTCTTTTAGGTGACTCCTCAGCATAATGGAAGAACCTCCTCAAAAAATAGTATTGAGGAGAACATTGATCCACCAGTTCATAAAAGGCACTCTCAATTATCTGAACATAACAATTATCAGGAACATTATGGGCATGTCGCTTGCAAAATCAAGATCCTTACCTCCTTTCCGTGCATCACGTTTGGATCTGAACCTCCCATCCTAATGATTTACAGGGTAAAAGTCACTAGATCATGAAACATAAAAACAACAAAAGCAAAAATTCCGCAAAAATATAAATTGTCATAGAGAATGTTTACAAGTGCAATTGTATATGTTTCAAATTGTGGAACACCACAGTGATAAATATCAGGCCGAAAAGGCCCTTCTAAGAATGGAGTTCCACTATGAGACTGTCACTACCTTCATAATCTATTGTTTTCCATTTACATACGAGGTATTATCTGGAGAATCATGGTGAACAGCTTTGGCATACAACTGATTAGTAATTCATCCTGCTATGGTCGAATGACAATGGACTGGTTAAAAGATATATACGAGTATTTGTAGTTACATTATTTCTCTGATAACTTGGGTTAGAATAATTGTTAATTCTAATAAATGACCATTTGGTAGACTCGGATGCATGGAAGCCGAAGGAAGAAAGCCAAAAGCAATTAATCACATGCAAGTTTTTTACTTCTTTAGTCAAAACAACATCAATATGTCTCCCTTTTGCTCCAGATTTTAGTCAACCCAAGTCAACCAAAGATTTAACAATATATGAGTGCAATACATTCTATCCAATTTCAAAAACAGTGGAAAAAATGAAATATATAGCATGCCCATGTATATTTACAGGAACTTGAAAATACCTTCATGGCAAGATCCATTAGCTCCATAGATACGTTTTGACCAGCAGCAATCAAACTGTTGACTAATTCACCTGCAAACCGTGCCTCCTTCTGTGTTATGAGAGTGTATGCAGTTCCGTCTTTGTCGCCAGCACGACCCGTCCTTCCAATTCGATGGACATGCATGTCCATATCTTTCGCTATATCGAAATTGACCACAGATTTAATTGATTTGATGTCAAGACCACGTGCAGCAACATCAGTTGCAATGAGAACATGGTATGTTCCAGATTTAAATTTTTGCAATATCTCCATTCGAGAAGCCTGATCTTTGTCACCATGCAGAGCCGCAACTCTGAAGCACCTCTGTGAAAGCTGTGATTCTACTTCATCCACTGTGTTCTTTTTTGAAGCAAAAACCAGAACATCACCTTCATCTATCAACACAGGAAGCTTTTCAAGGAGCCAAGGCATTTTTTCAGCATCTGATTGAATTACTTGAACAACTTGTGTGATATCCTCATTGGCCATACCAACCTCTCCCACAGTAATCCTTACAGGATCAGTCAGTATCTCCCTAGCAAGTTTTTCAACTTTGCATGGCATAGTTGCTGAGAAGAGTAAGGTTTGGCGATCTGGCCTTATTTGACCAACAATAGACCTAATTTGTGGCTCAAAACCAAGATCAAACATTCGATCAGCCTCATCAAGTACTAAGTAGGTAGTTCTCAACATCGTCAATGCCTTCATTTTTATCATGTCTATCAGCCTCCCTGGGGTAGCGACAACTATCTCGCATCCTGCCTTCAGCTCCTTGAACTGATCAAGTTTAGACATTCCACCATAAACTGCAGAGACACGAATCCCATCTGCCTTTGCAAATTTCTTAGCTTCTAAATATATCTGATGAGCTAGTTCCCTAGTAGGAGCACATACTACTCCAATGGGGCCTTCTTCTTTCCCAAGCTCAGGTTGATCCATAATATGGACAATCATGGGAAGCACGAAGGATGCAGTCTTTCCTGAACCAGTTTTGGCTATTCCAATGACGTCTCTTCCTGAAAGCACAATGGGTAAAGCTTGGCACTGTATTGGTGTGGGCTTTTCATATGCTTGTTTGGCTATGGCTTTCATTAGCTCCGCAGAGAAACCACAGTCTTCAAAAGTCTTAACAGGTCTTGGAACATCAAAACCCGACACACGAATGGCCAAGCTCTTCTTGTACTCAGTAACATCCTGCTCACTCATACCTAGATAATGAAAAGGAATCAGTTAGCAACCAACCAATGCAAATAGAAGTGAGAAGTCCCAAAAAGATGACAAAAATGGACAGGGCAACAGAAACAAGGACCAGAACTCTTGTTTGACTGCACTAAAAAGGGAATCAGTGCGTGAGACATGGAATCAAGACACTACAACTGGAAGTGTTCATTCACTCCAAAGGCAATTTGATTGTTTTAGAACAACTAGAAAATTACAAACATGAAACGATTCAATTTGAACAGCAAAGGGCGATTAATCAAGTCCGACGATGGGTTTTCCAACAAGCCTTACAAGGAGCTTTAGGAACTCTGAATAGTTGTTTATTTTACGAAAAAAAAATAACNTAATGAAAAGGAATCAGTTAGCAACCAACCAATGCAAATAGAAGTGAGAAGTCCCAAAAAGATGACAAAAATGGACAGGGCAACAGAAACAAGGACCAGAACTCTTGTTTGACTGCACTAAAAAGGGAATCAGTGCGTGAGACATGGAATCAAGACACTACAACTGGAAGTGTTCATTCACTCCAAAGGCAATTTGATTGTTTTAGAACAACTAGAAAATTACAAACATGAAACGATTCAATTTGAACAGCAAAGGGCG
>CAIGRH010077571.1:0-10063 GCA_903798295.1 Fraxinus nigra
GAAGTGTTTACTTTATATTCACGGTATCGAACTTACTTAGTGTTGGTTTGATTATTGAAGGTTGTATTTTACTTCACAAACTGGTATCAGAGCCTTAGTGGCTCGATTGCTTGCTGATTTTCAATCATTAGTAGATGAAAATTGGAATTGATGTGTTTTGTACGTGTGTATCTTGTGCAATTGAGGTGTTGGTCTACTGATTTTTGCAATAAGGACTTGAGTCCTTATTAAAATTTGCATCTCTCATTGTTATGGACCATAGATAGGTACGCTATGGTAAATTGGGTGAAACCTTTTTAAATTCCGACAATAGCACGTCATTGTGTGGGGTGACCAATAGGATAGCAGCTTGCTTGATGTTAGTATTTTAGAACTATTTGCCTAAATTGTGATATTATCGTTTTTGTGACTATATTGATCGTTGTTTAATTTCTATATTGTTTCTAAGCTTTTTGTGATTGGAATTGTTACATTTGACCTTTCTCGCTCGGAAATTCCCTTGAGACTGAGGTTCGAAATTTCATGACATTCACGAGAGTTTAGATCGTGTATAACTGTGTCCTATATGATTCTTTGTGTGGTTGTCTCTTTGAAGGTTGCTTCGTGCTACGTGTCTTATATGTTAATATATCTTTTCACCATTTTTACTTGGGTGTTATTAAGGGTAACGGTGATTTTTTTATTTGACAACAAAAGATAAAAGAGATTTTAGTACAACGAAAGGTTTCAAAAGCCATCGATAATTCTTCTGCTGCAACTGTGAATGAGGATCAGAAAAGTGAGTTTGACGAACTTACTTATACCTCTATTATCTTGTACTTATCTGATACTGTTTTGCGAAAAGTTGGCAAATATGACACTGTCAAAAAACTTTGAAATTTTTTTGAGAAGTATTATTTGACTCAATCTATGCCCAACAAACTTTTCTTTTAAGTTTTTTCAGTTTCAAAATTGATCCCTCAAAAGATTTAGATAACAATCATGATGTTTTCAATAAATTGGTTCAAAATATTACAAATTGTGCTGAAAAGGTTTTTGATGAATATAAAGTTATTGTTCTTTTGAATGCCATTCCTAATAATTATAAGGATGTTAAGAATGCAATCAAATATATAAGAAGGAGACCCTTATATACAATATAGTAATTGATTCCTTAAAGTTTAAGGAGATGGAAATGAAAGTTGAAAAAACAAGAGAAAAGTAGGAGAAACTCACCCAATGAGGGGTCGAACTCTGTTTTATGTTGGAGAGGGACAAAATAATGGCAGCAAGAAAAAGTAGAGAGACAGATCTAGGTCACAGGAGAATGCTAAGGGGAGGAAATGTTACGGTTGTGGAAAACTAGAGCGTTTCATAAATGACAGCCAAAAAGAGAAAAATAAGTTGAGAGATCGAAGGAGTGGTTAACCTAGTGGGGCATACGTTGTTGCCAGATAGATGAACCTGATAAAGTTTACATGTTCTTAGATACTGAACCAACTGAAATAAACTTGTCTATGAACAATCGTATGCATTGGTGGATTCTTGACTCCATTGCTTATTTTCATATCAAATAAATTAGGGTTTGATCATTTGCATGAATCTGACTATGGACGTGTAGTTGCATGGGCGGAGTCACATATAAGATCACTAGCATGGGTAGTGTGAATGTCATATTTGACAATGGTTTTATGCACACACTAAAAGAAGTTAGGTTTATTCCATAAATGGGTAGGAATCTAATTTCTGTGGGAGTGTTGGAGCGTACATGTTTCACTTGTGAACTAGGTGATGGAGTTTTAAAAATATTTAAGGGAGTACTTAAAGCCTTTAAGACTACAAGGAACAATGGCATTTACATCGCGCATGCTGAAGTGATGGGATGTTTAAATTCCACTATTACTAACACTGATCACAAACAGAATTGGCACAATAGATTAGCTTACGTTAGTGTTAAGGGACTTAAATTTCTTAACGACAAAGTTGTGTTGGGTAAGGATCAAGTATCTGACATGCCATTTTTTGATCATTGTGTACTTGGTAAATATCGTAGGATGTCATTTGCATCTGACACACATAGAAAATCAAGAGTGTTAGAATGCATTCATTCTTATTTGTGGAATTCGGGGAGCAATCCCACTTTTGGTGGTAACAAATATTGTTTGTCTATTATTGATGATTTCTCCATACGTTTGTGGGTTTATTTGTTGAAAGATAAATCTGAAACTTTCTTGAATTTTAAAAATTGGAAAGTTAAGATGGAGAAGTGGATAGGTAAGAAAGTGAAATATTCGCATATTGATAATGATTTCGAGTTTTACAATGATGAATCCGATAATTTGTGTAATGAATCTAGCATCACTAGAGAGTACCTTGCACTCCTCAGCAAAATGGGGTTGCCGAAATGATGAATAGTATTTGCTTGATAAAGTTAGACATATAATGTTAAGTTTTGGTGTGTCTAAGTCTTTTTGCGGTGAAGTTGTTTATGACTGCGTGTTATCTGAATAATATGACTCTTTCCGCCGCTTTAAATGGTTATACTTTGTACGAGATTTTGCACGGTAAATGTGATGATTATTCTATACTAAGGCCTTTGGTTGTGCTGCTTTTTTTTCATCAAAGTGAGGAAAAAATAGAATCTAGAGCTAAGAAATGTGTCTTCTTAGGTACCCTAGAGGAGTTAAGGGATATAAATTATGGGATAAAAGCCAGAAGAGCGTGAGAATAATCATAAGTTGCGATGCCATATTTAATGAGTTCGAGATACCTTGCAAAGAGAGTGAAGAACAGCAAGTTAGGGAAGAATTCTTGTTAAGGTGGAGCGTGTGAATACCCATATCCCCATTACCTCAAGCGAGTTGGAGAGTAATACACAAAGTCACTAGAACATAGAGTTAGAAAGTGATAAAGAAGTTGTTGAGGACAACCCTATCGACAAACCTTCTGATTATCAATTATCTAGAAATAGAGAGAGGAGACCACATAGGGAACCCCAAAGGATGTCTAACTATACAATAGCCTATACTAGTTATCAAGAACTATTTGATAAGGAGCCTAATACCTATGAGAAGGCTATGAGGAGTGAAAAAAAGTAAGGAGTGGCTAGGTGCCATGTGAGAAGAGATGAGTTCTCTTGCCAATAATCAAACTTGGGATTTAGTTCCTAGATCTAAGGATAAATCCAAAGTTGGATGCAAATGGGTTTATAAAATTAAAAAAAGAAACCACTGAGAGTGAGTCTGTGAGATATAAAGTTAGGTTAGTAGTCAAGAGGTACACACAAAACAAATGGGTAGATTATAATAAGACCTTTTTGTCAGTTGTCAAGCATACTGATATTAGGGTCATGCTTACTTTTGTTACTTATTATGACGGGAGCTTCAATAACTTGATGTCAAAACTGCTTTTTTGCATGGTGATCTTGATGAAAAGATTTTTATGAATCGGTCCAAAGGTTTTTAAATTAAGTCTAAACTTGACCATGTGTGTTTTTGAAAGAAATCTCTTTATGGACTAAAACAATCTATGCGCCAGTGGTATAAAAAGTTTGATTCTTATGTGTTGTCTATTAGTTTCAAGAAGAATGAGTTTGACCATTGCTTGTATTACATGCACCACACAACTAATAAATAGTGTGTGTATTTGTTACTTTATGTGGACGACATGTTGTTAATTGACCTAACATGAATGAGAAAAATAAGATTAAAATGGAGTTATAGAAATAATTTGACATGAAAGACCTAGAACATGCTAGAGGATCCTTGGTATGGAGATTAACCTATATAGGTCTAATTCTTGCTTGTATATGCATCGAACTCCTTATGTGCTAAAAGTTTTGAAAAAAATTGGCATACTTAATTGCAAACCTATTTTTGTGCCTCTTGGGAACCTTTTTATCTTGTCAAGAGAACAATTACCTGCGAATGATGAAAAAAGAGAATTTATGAATAATATTCCTTATTCAAATTTCATTGGCTCCGTTATGTACCTTATGGTCTGTATTAGACATGATTTTACTTTCACTGTGAGTGTGTTTAGTAGGCACATGTTTAATCCTGGTCTCAAACATTGAGAAGCGTTAAAGTGGTTGTTTAAGTACTTGAATGATACTTTTGATGCAGAGTTAGTTTATAAATCTACTAATGAGGGTGTAAAACTTAAGGGTTTCACAGATACTGACTATAGTGGTGATGGAGATAATATGACATCTACTCCATCTTTTGCGTTTACTTTATGTAACTCTTGTGTGAATTATAAGTCTCAAATTCAATATATATTTGCTTTATCTACCACTAAATCAGAGTATATTGTTGCCACAAAAGCTATTAAAGAAGGTTTGTGACTTAGAGTTTTGATTAATGAATTGGGTGTTTTAATTGACAATATGATAGTATACTCTGATAGTCAATCTGCTATTCATCTACATAAAAATCTTGTGTTTCATGAACGCACTATACATATTAATGTTAGGTTGTATTTTATTAGAGATATCTCGAGATGATAAAACTTGAGAAAGTGCATTCAGATTATAACTGTGCAGATATGGGCACTAAGGTGCTCCCCCTGTAAGTTTAGAAGTTCTCTTGCACTTTGAAACATCGTAAAGGTATGCAATATTTCAATTTTACTTGAAATCACATTGTACGACTACCACCTAGTTTTTTTTTTCCTCTTTTGCATGTATGTTTAGGATCAAGGTGAATGTTTATTAGGTATTTTGATATCAAATAAACCCGGGACAATGATGCTCGAATTAAAATCATATGATTCGTTTAGGACCTATTAATGAGATTATTTAAATAGTTGACCCAATAACACACAACTAGTAACCCACAAAAGAAGTTGAACCGAGTTTTGCTTTTAGGGCCTGACCTAATACTTGACCTAAATTGTATTGTATATATTTGTGGATTTTCCATATTATTACATACATACACACGATTAATACACTTTGAGTCCCTTTGTGAAGATTTGGGGTTCCATCTTAAAATATCAACTTTATTAAGAGGAGTAACTCAAGATCTTAAAGGTGCTCCCCCTGTAAGTTTAGGAGTTGTCTTGCACTTTGAAACATCGTAAAGGTACGCAATATTTCAATTTTACTTGAAATCACATTGTACGACTACCACCTAGTTTTTTTTCCCTCTTTTGCATGTATGTTTAGGATCAAGGTAAATGTTTATTAGGTATTTTGATATCAAATAAACCCGAGACAATGATGCTCGAATTAAAATCATATGATTCGTTTAGAACCTATTAATGAGATTATTTAAATAGTTGACCCAATAACACACAACTAATAACCCACAAAAGAAGTTGAACCGAGTTTTGCTTTTAGTGCCTGACCTAATACTTGACCTAAATTGTATTGTATATATTTGTGGCTTTTCCATATTATTACATACATACACACGATTAATACACTTTGAGTCCATTCGTGAAGATTTGAGGTTCCATCTTAAAAGGTCAACCTTATTAAGAGGAGTAGCTCAAGATCTTTATTAATTGGTCTGTGTCAACATCATTTATCGATGTGAGTATATATCCCTTAACACCCTTTTGGCGAGAACTCTTCGACTGTTCCTTTTCTCTGTGAATCTACTACCTCCTTCGTGTGGTCTCTCCATGAGACCTCTATGTCTCACCTTGTCGGCACCTTTGTCGGCGACCTGGTCGCCTGGTTCGGCATTCTGCTGCTTTAGTCTTTCCTTGTTTCATTATCGCCTTTGCTGCCTCCGTTCGCAACCATCTCTACATGATTCCTTAGATGATTCCCTTGGTGATTTTGAGGATGGTTCTTGGTTCCTTTTTGTGGANTCAACATCATTTATCGATGTGAGTATATATCCCTTAACACCCTTTTGGCGAGAACTCTTCGACTGTTCCTTTTCTCTGTGAATCTACTACCTCCTTCGTGTGGTCTCTCCATGAGACCTCTATGTCTCACCTTGTCAGCACCTTTGTCGGCGACCTGGTCGCCTGGTTCGGCATTCTGCTGCTTTAGTCTTTCCTTGTTTCATTATCGCCTTTGCTGCCTCCGTTCGCAACCATCTCTACATGATTCCTTAGATGATTCCCTTGGTGATTTTGAGGATGGTTCTTGGTTCCTTTTTGTGGAGCTACTTTTTATGTTAATTGGGTTATTGGTACGAGTGTTCAATCCACTTTTGGTGCCAATCAAAGGAAAGTATTCACTTTATATTCACAATATTAATTCCGTTATTATTATTGATTTAGAACTTACTTTGTGTTGGTTAGATTATTGAATATTGTATTTTACTTCACAATATATAAATAATTTAACTTTACATTTGTCGGGCTCAAATGAGGGGTCATGGTGAAATTCCAAAAAGTACGATAATTATATCATGAATTTGAAATCCACTAAAATCTATTAAAATATTTCCAACAAATGAAATCCTTGAAATCTACAAGTTATTGTCGACACCTATATTTTAATAAAATCAAAATTTATATTGAAAATACCTAAAATTTATATAAACTTTTAAAATCTATTAAAATATAAGCTGAGAACCGCCTTTAAATCTCAAGGGCCATATTTTAGGAGACATAATTCATTGTTAGTCAACCAATTGAGGACAAACATCTAATCAAACAAAATGATCTTACCAAACTTGGCTTCAATTTTTGAGGTGCATGATCGAATCAAGTTCTTCGAATATCCCTACACCCACAATCAGATTATGATTAAACTTCTTTTCTGAACTATGTAAATATGTTGAGTTATTCTCGTGTTCAATCGGTTGAGACATTAAAGACAAAAAAAAAATAGACATCAGATTTTCAGTAGATGAACTAATGATGAGTTATAGAATATAACAAATGAGGCATATAATAGCAAAGCATAGAAATTTTGCCCTCTTTGGTAGGGATTAAAAACATAATTTTAGGAGATTTTGATAGAAGTTGATGAAATGTGTGATTGAAAAGTTGAGAGTCACATGAAATGCGTAGATAAAATTAATTGCTGACTGATTTAAATTGAAATCTGAATTTTAATTTCTACCAAACATGAGTTATATACTTGAAAAGGCAAGGTTTTTAACAATATAATAGGAGAAGCCTAACTGTTCGTTCTTATGCCTAAGAGAACTCGTAACATGGTTGTGCTCCTCCTCTTTATAAACTTCTATAAATTTGTCAAACGGAGGCTAAACCTATAACATAAGCCATCTAAACACTTCGTAGAAGATATACAAATCAATTAAATACAATTTGAACTTCCGGTATTAATTAAAATTGAAACGTCATAGTTAGATTATCCAAAATATAAAGCAAGAATAACTAAAAAGCGAACTCTCATTTTTTTAGAATGATATTAATTTTAACATTAAAAAAAAACATTAACACTTACTAATTTAAAATATTAGAATTATTTTGAATAATTAGACAGTTTGTCCATGTCAAAATCTGTAAATAGTTATAATCATGCACAATTCCCATTTTTCCATACTTTGACCAATGTATTACATTTTTCATTTAAAAAAACAAAAAAAGTCAAGAAATTGGTGGAACAAGTGACCCACCATGCTCTATCCTAAATCTGCCACTGACCTCGACAAATCAAGTCGCAACACATAGATGTCCGACGTTGTAAGAGAAAGAAACTAAGGTCATGTTTGTTTGGAATTAAAATCAGATTTTAATCTAAGTTAAAGTCAAACAATCAATATTAACCACATCTTGCATGGATCCCACGGATTTTCAACCATACATTTCAAAAGCTTCTATCACAATCTTTTAAAAATCTAATTTTAATCCCCACCAAATACCCACTAAATGTAACTCCCAAAGTATTTTTAGTGGCTTAAGATTCAAGGTAAAGTGAAGGACCATCCTTCTAAAAGTTTTCGCTGTACGTCAGGCCAGCACTACACGAAGTAACCCAGTAGCCTGGTTTAATCCATCAGACAAATCCTTTACTAGTGTAATGGTGTATAAAACGTTAATCATATGTAGGATAAAATATTTACACTTCCAATTTTCAACCACTGTGGATAAACATTATCCAAATATTGCAAGCAATCCACAAAGAAGCAAGCATAAAACATGAAAACGACAGAACAGCAAAATGCTTTAAGAAAGGAGAAAGAAACATTACATCAATACGAGAGGCGGATACTATGTTTTCACATCTTCTCTGTCTTATAGGATTTTGGGCAAGTAATCTTAAAAGTATGGAAGTAATTTATACTATGCCTTTCTTAAATTTTTTATTTTTGCTCTTCCATTACACCTTGGTTCAATCAAAACTTATACAAGATAAAAACACTTAAATCAATTAAATGTTAAATTCATTATTGGCAGATTGCATACGTTTTAGGCATTAACACGATTCTAAGGTAATGGCGAATCTCAAACAGAGGATTATCAGACACGGTGGCCATGCCACGCCATAGTTTAGAAAACTACTGATCCCCCTGGTTTTGAACAATTTTTTTACCACTGAAACTGAAGGAATACTTGTAGAATTCTCAATTATTGAGGAATTGATAGTTTGACATATTACCGCGATTAGTTATTACCATTTTACTCTCTATTTCATTCTCAAAAGTTCGTATAAATCAATGAACAAGCGAATCAAAGCATCTAATTCCATACGTATAAACAAAAGGTCATAAGAACTACTATTGATTTAGCAAGTATCTTGTCTAAATAAGGAAATTCCTCGAATTCAGAACCTGCTTATATATGATGTGTCTTAAGAAAATCAAATATGAAGCCATTTGAGAACATAAGAAAAATTATCAACACATAGGTAACATTTATAGCAATATTATCAATCGATTACATAGAGAAAAAGTAATAATATACAAGAATTTATTCATAACGTGCAAAAAAGAAAGAAGAAAATCACATATCAACAACACTCGTTTTACTAATTCAGCTCTTGCCTTGAGCTCCTAATGACACTTTTGATCGAACAGTTGGTATACGTTCAACGATGTCGTTAACGGAACCAAACCCGAGTCCATGGTATCTGGCATGGTCCACTGTCCCAGTTGCTGTTCAAACATCCCCTGCACCTTTATCAGACAAATAAACACACCCATAAACTATACTTGCGAAATAAGATACATAACGATAAAGAACGCGGTTAGGGGGGGCATAGGAGAGAAGTTAAGAGGTAAACGAGGTCGGAGCACAGGGCAAAAAGTAGTACGAGGAAGAAAAAGACGATGGCGAAACGGAAGAGAATGAGAACGAAAATGAAGATTATGAGGTAGTAGAAGAAGAGAAAGGGCGAATCATCTACTACATAGACTAGCATTTTTTATCTGATTCTGTTCTGGGAAAAGGAATTTTGGTAGGGATTCGTCCACAGGAATTGTTTCTTGCTGAATGAAAATATTGGGTTTGAAACTCCATTAATGTCGTTTTCACCTTTTCTTAAGGAATTGGATTCGAAGAATCTGGAAACGGTCTCGAATGTCTAATTTCAATTAATTAATCGATCGAGTGTTAATTCAATCTTTGACGCAAGTTTTGGCTAAGATTCAAAAACTTATTTTCAGGTAAATTGCACCCCAAGAAGAGATATCAATTTGTCCCGTCGAGTCGATTCGAACGATCATAACTTAGCAAGTGAATAATGCGGGTCATTCCAACTCTTGGCTCGGAGGAATCAAGCTCGATTTTGGGCATCAACTTGAGCTCGAGCCAACCCGTGTAGAGGTGACAATCGAGCCGAGTGACTCGTTGGCTTGACCACTCGGCTCATACTGTTCACGCCCATGAACCACTCGAGCTCATAAAAAAACGAGTTCACAAACAGCTCGCCGAGTTAAAAGTGACCGTTTGGTCCTTATTTTTTTTTTTCAATTTCATTATTTTTCTTCTATAAATACCCATCATAATCAAGAATTTTCCCACCACTATCAATCTCTCATTATTTACTATACTACACTTCCTACAATTTACATTTTACAATCTCTATTTATCAATTATTAACAATATCATTCATTATATAATCGTCTTCCACATTTTTTTACATTATTTCTTGCTATTTTACAATTCATTTGATACACTACTACATAATCTTCATTTACTTCTCAATTCT